>VDFB02064744.1:0-68243 GCA_007258455.2 Sequoia sempervirens | reverse complement strand
TTTCAAATTTTACCAGTATCTTCCTGACATCAAACTGGCACAAAGTCCATACTTGATTTGCCCAAAAAATGTGTTTTGACATAATTTTACAAGGTTTAGACTCTTTTAAGCAAAATGCCTTAAAGAAGTAAAAAATTTGGTTTGGGTACAACATTAGGCTCTGTCTGGTGACCATGTCGGATACTTACGACATAGGAGAACCAAGATTCTCTGTGTTTTGTAGACCAGTGACTTATCAGTTGGGAATATGGAGTCAGGACTTTCCCTAATCACCCTAAAAAAATTTTTACCTAATAATCACCTAAAACAAGACTACTTAAATCACCTAAAACATGACAAAACATCACAGAACAGGGAAACGCATTACTACATAACAAAAAAGCATAAAATAAATTATTTACAAAAAGTCACTCCTCCCCTGGAGGGTTGCAGTGCTTAAGATATTGCCCGTTGTAAGGAAGCAGGAGAAGCCTTCCAGCTTGATGGGAGAGCATGTATGTGTTCTCTTCTGCAGATTCATGGATCTAAAAGGGCCGTAACCATAAGGAATCAAACTTGCCATGCATTCCTTTAGGTTCGTGTCTTTTGTCCCATAAAAGGACTTGATCTCTGATTTCGAAGTCTCTCTAACGAGCCTTCTTATTAAAAAATCTTCTTCACTTGCTCTTGATGCTGAGTGATTTTATCAACCTCTACCCTTTCTTCTTCAAGTTTCATTAGGTACAACATCCACTTCTAAACAAGATCTTTGAACTCTTCACCTTCCAATGTAGATGCTAGCTGTAAGGTAGACAGCTCCAATGTGATGGGTAGAACTGCTTCTGTACCATACAAAATTATAAAAGGCGATGGTGTCAATGGCTCTTTTGGGAGTGATTCTATTAGCCGAAAGAGCATCACATAACTTTGTGTGCCAAGCCCGCTGATTTGAGTCAACCAGCTTACGCACGATTGTGACTATGCTCTTGTTTGATGACTCAGCTTGTCCATTACCCTAAGGGTAATAATCTGATGAATGTGACAGCATGATGCCATGATCAAAACAAAAATTCAAAAGTTCCTCTGACAACAAACACGTTGCATTATTGGTCACAATTTTACGAGGCACTCCAAAGCGTGAAATGATGTTCTCCTTCAAAAATTCGCAGACAACTTTGGAAGTAGCTCATTTGGTAGAAACTACCTCAACCCATTTCGTGAAATAATCTATTGTTGTCAAGACATAAACATGGCCCTTACTGGAACTTGGGTTGATAGGACCTACAAAATCTATACCCCATTGCTGAAAAGGAGCATCAATAATTACTGGCCTGAGTGGAAGCAATGCCAATCTGACTTTACCAGCAAACTGCTAACACAGCTAACACTTGTACAACCATTCATATGCTAGAAACTACCTCAACCCATTTCGTGAAATAATCTATTGTTGTCAAGACATAAACATGGCTGAAATATGCTAACCAATTTTTTTCGAAAAAATAACACAACATAACCAGCAATAGATGATTGGATTAGCGTTAGCCTCAAACTGCAAACTGAACTTGAATTGAAGAAACTGAACTTGAATTGAAGAACTACTCAACGTCAAGAATGTGCACTCAAGATCCCACTGAGGGCGAGGTGCTAACATATGACGGAGTGTTAAAGATTGAAATTATGAAATGATAGGAGGATAACCAGCCATGAGAAACAGTTCCACACTACCACCAAACAGTGGGGGGGAAAAGATTACAATAGAAAACAATTCGTCCGCTGCGGCGGGCATCCACAATGCTGTGGGGATTCACCACTATGAGTGGGTATAAGATATTACAATCAATTTAACCACACTGGCGGTAAACCATCCAGGGGACTTATATGAGAAGATACAGAAAGAAATTGCAGCAATTAAAACTGGAACAGTACTACTGTTTACAGTTTGTACAATGAGAAATAAGCTGCAAATTACATAGGAAATACAGTAATCTTCATACACAAGATTAATAGATGTTTTTTAATAATTGTTTAGCTCTCTAACAGCTGATAATGAATCAGAAATCAAAACTTGTACAATCTGATACAAAAACAGTAAACTGGAAATATCAATCTGCAACTATGAGAATCAATGAAATGTTCATAACTCACTCAATTCTCCTCCGAATGACGTGAAATAAGTTGCAAATACTCCTTATAAGTCTGGCGCCCAAGATTCAATCCAGAAACAGCCACCAAAGTCTCCAGATTATTTGGCACGAATTCCAATGCACCTCCAAATGGTACGGCCTTCACCAAAAATCGATTTTGCAAGTAAAAATTGAATACTTGGAATTAAATTCCAATACTTTGTGGAAAGTGGCGCCTTGCATCAACAGTTCATTTGCCAAACTACCCAGAATGAAAATAAAATCACCCAATTAGATATGAGCAAAAATCAGCTTCAGCTGTAGCAAAACCAGGAACTCAAAACTGTGAAAATTCTCCAAAATTCTTCAATCTATGATGCTCAATCTGCTAGTCTGATGTGAGAAGCAGCAATGTTCCAACTAGGTGTTGTATTTCAAACACGAAATTGGGAAGGGGCTAGGAGGTAGCATCCTCGAAGCAACAGCAAAATGTCCATAGTCATTTTGACAGCATAATAGTAAGGTAAACAATGGATGAAATGCTGGAGCAAAAGCCTTCAATAAATAAGAGCTCACCAAAACTCTTCAATTGCCTGAGAAGCAGCTCAAAAGACACAAGAGACCTTTCCCATTCCCAAAGACCAATCAACTTCTCAAGTGGCGTCCCAAAAGCCTCCAAGAATTTCACTTTATTCAAATAATATAAAAGTGGCGTCCACTTTTGCTCAAGGAATAAAGTTCTTAATAAAATTAATAAAGCTCTTTATGAAGGCATACCCTTCATGGCCCCACTTTTAAAAACAACTTATCTCCTTAGGCCAAGGGGGTGTCAACAGTGAATTAAAACATAATGCCTTTAATTAAATATTTTTCACCAAATAAAGCTCTCTGAAGACCAAGCCAATATAATAACAACTGCTCCAACTGAGAAGGACTAAGAATGGACAACTGCAACTGCCACAACTATCATTTACTAAAAATAGTAAATAACATGAAATGCCACAAAACTCCAAGCCAAGAAACCCTAATTTCACCTCATTCCAGTCTACGGGTTCCGAAATAGACTGATGAATCAAAGAAGAGCGTATGGCCAAAATGGGGACATTACAGTCCGCCCTTCCCAAAATTGCTTGTCCTCAAGCAATGCCACAACACTCCAAACTGATCCCACCAAACATGTAGGATCCCGGGGTCCCAAGTCCATCTCGGAAAGGTTCCATCATGTTGATGTTGCTCTACTCTGATCACACAAATGAAATCACTGCACCAGAACTGCACAAACCATCCCTGCAACCTCAAGGAGATAACATGCCTAAAATTCAAACTGAAAAACATGGAAGGAATGGAATCAAAATGTAGCAGCATCTCCTGCCCAATAGACTCTGAGGAATTAACATCTGCGATGTTAATGTCAATCACCATCCTAAGAATAAAGAAGATTACTCTAAACAACTCAAAGATATTCTCATCAACATCACTGCTCAAAGCGTCAAACCAAATCACAACAACAAATGTAACTCCATCATAGCTATTTGTAAAAGAATAAACAGCCCTTTGCATATTCATAACAGCCGCATCATCAAAGCTCCTCAAGGATGTATAATGCCTCTTCTGAATAATTCTAATATATGCAAGAAAATTTATGAAAACTCCCACTAAAATCTCAAAAGTCTCAAATAGTTGAACCCAAACAAGCAAGGGTTCGCTGCCCCAAACACTAGTGCAAGAAATTGTATAGAGTAAATCACTGGAAAGGAACTTAAACACTATCCAAATCTGGTCCAAATCACTATGGAGCATCATTTCCCACTTTTGAGGCCATAAACCATTACTGAAAAAAGATTGAGAAGAGGAAGAATGAATGTACCAGCTGCCTATGAAAACTGAAATGAACCTCTCAAAATCTGATTTTAGGAAAATCATCATGCAATGAACTGAACAGTTGCTGCAATACTGAAAATCAGCGTCCATAATAGAACAATTGCTCATGACCAAGGCTGAAAACATCTTCTCAAGAGACTCCAAACCAACATTAAACCATCCTTTGTTCGAAATATCTCTCCAATTCACCAGTTGATGAGCAAAAAGAACCTTCAAATGATTGGCGAAGATGGGGACATCATCGGAGGATCTGAAAATTAAATTCTTATCTCTCCAAAGATTTCTCTTTCTAGTTGTAACAATCTCCATCAAGCCATATTGAGGATTCCAAACATGGATACTCGACTGAAAATGTTTTCCAATGCATCTGAAATAGTACACAACACTTCTCCAAGTACTAATCAAGGCAAAATGCAAACTCAAGAATTTAGAGTCTTCTTTGATAAACCCATGTAGGCCACCCATGAAAACATCAACATTAATGGAGCGCAAAACAAAAGTTGTCCTCAATTCCCATTCCCTCAAAGAACTAGGATGAGCCAAAATATCACTCAACTCAAGAGATAGATTCTTAAGAAAGTAAATAATTTGTTTAGGTTCAACTTTCTCCCAAACTTCATGAGTAATAAGTCTAGAATCTTCACTCGTTGCTGTTGCAATGGAGTGACCAGCAGCTACCACCAAATCAAGAATGAAAGACTCAACATTAGAGTTCAAAGTAATCTGCAAACAAGAGTAGGAACAACTGCTGCAATATTGAAAATCCACATTCATCTTGACCAAATTGCTTGAACACAAGGGTGGAAACACCCACTCTAAGAGTTCCATTACAGCAAAGAACCATTCTTTGCTCAAAATTTCTCTCCAATCCATTTGTTGGTAAACAAATGGAATCATCAAGTGGCTGGTAAGAAAGGAAAAAACACCATTAATTTTGAAAGTTTGATCCTTATCCCTCCAATGAACCTTCCTACCATACCCCAAAAGATTTTTCACAACAAATTCCTGAGTGCCAATCAACTCCAATTGCACACCCAAAAAATTATTGACTTCTTTGGTAAACCATTGAAGTCTATCCAAGAAAGCTTCAAAAACAAGGGAGCCTGAAACAAACATCGCCTTCAAATCCTTCTCCCAAGATAGGATAGTGTGAGCATTACTCAATCCAAAGGATAAACTGTCAGGCATGTAAACAATATGTCTTACCAAAACATGTTTTAACACCTTGGTGTCAAAGATGGGGAAGTCGTCATGAATCAATACTTCCCATATGGAAACTGAATTCTCTAAACCTCTTATGCATTCACTTACAAGCAAGCTTGGAGGATTATCAATCATAGAATATTTCTCGTCCCTACATTCTCTGAGAAGTTTGAAATCAACTAGCTGGTCTCCTACCTCCATTATACCCAACTGAACATTCGCTAACATGCACTTTGTTGATTCAAGCTCATGGCTGCAAGCTATCACTTCTTGAGGCAAGTTCTCTTCCCAACTCAAGAGTTCACACTCTTGATTTACCTTCCAATTACCATCATCTTCATGAATCTCCTTAAAATTAAGCAAGGTTTCATCATTATGGAGTTCATTAATACCTTCAACTATTTGCTTGATCTCCATAATCCTTGTATCAGCTTCTTGTCCTTCAAGTGTGGCTGCAATAGGAGTTTGATTTTCTCCCTTGCATAAAGAGTGATGAGCTAAGGAAAGATCAAGGTAAAGATGATCAACCTCTTTCTCCCTCTCTTGGTAGGCATCATAGGTCTCTTCTGCAAACTTAATGGCATTATCCCTATCTGAGAGCAAATGCAAATAATCTATCTTTAATGATTCCAATGCTTCTTTGATAGTTTGCAACTTGGAAAGAGTGACTCCTTTAACTCCATTTTGTCTCTCTTCAAACTGTGACTTCCAGTAGAGTTCTTCAACAAAATTGTGTGTGCTATCAAATCTTGATAATGCTTTAACAATTTTCTCTTCTGAAACCATTAAGTTATCCTTCAAAACTTGCAGCTCTTTAGGACCATGATCAAAATCAGCAAAGAAGCTTTGCTCATCAAACATCAATTTTTCTGATTTATTTTCTTTGACTTGATTCTCAAAATCAGCTTCCTCAAAGGAATCTTTATGGAGCTTTGCCAAACAAGCTTCTTCATCAAAGACAACGTCTTCTCCAATGACTTCATAGCTTGCAATACAAAATGAATTTTGAACTTTATCAGGATCAAAGGGAAATTTATCCCACTCAAGTTCTTTAACATACCTTGGTGCCATCTCACCAGGATCCCAAATGCAAAAGGGTTGATTGTAATGATCAACAGGAACAAGATCTCCATGCTCCTCTTGGATTGTTGACTCATTGAATGAGTCACTCCTCATTCCATTCAAACTGAAATCTTCATCAGTAACTTCCTCCAAGAGCTTAGTTTGATGATCAAGCTCACTACCGCCTTCACCACTGTCATCATACTGGAAATAAGAGTCATCAAAGCTGGCTGCTTTGATTAATTTATCATTTTTATCTTCAACAACCCCATCATGAATAGATGTGTTGCTGATTTTATCATTAGCATTCACATACATACCAAAGAAATCTTCTTGGTCACTTGTCATAAATTCTTCATATGTATTCAAAATTGATGTTGCCTCCCTACACTCACCCTCAGCATGTGCGGACAACTGCATATCAATAGGTATTTCTTGAGAAACAACCTTACAATCATTGAGAAACAATATTTTATTTCCGACTTCTGCATTAATGACTACCTCATTTTTCTGCTCTATCTTCCTCATGTGTGGCTTCAATTTTCTATCACACTGAATGAACAAATCTCTGATCAACATACCAGCAGTAGAGGAATCCTTTCCTTCTTGTTCATGAATGTTTAACAGAAAAGTTAAGACGGATTTTGGAATGTCATCCATCTCATTGATAGTTAAAATTAAAATGTTTCTCATTGCTGCAACTACATCCTCTTCTTGTTCACTCCAAGTTGAAATGAAGAGGTAATGGATCAAATAATATATTTGATCTTGCATACCCAATTCAACCAGCAAAATACTTGTTTTGAGTTCAGAAAAGATCTTCAATATAGTAGCTCTTCTGGAGTACTGATTGCTATCAATTTCATCAAGGTCTTGAAAACTTTCCACTATCATATTTAATATGGTCTTCATAGTTTCGACATCATAGGGCAATTGGGGAATTACAATTCTTATTATCTCCATGAAACAGGAAGAAATCAGTAGCTTGGTTTCTTCATCAGGATGCCCCAACCAATAGGGCTGATTCAAAAAATTCACTGTAGGAGCTAGTGCCAACTCCATTTTCTCTGAAGGTGATTGCTTCACTTGTCTCAAACATTGTTCTAACAAATGAAGAATGTTTTGTTCATCTTCTCTTGACTGAAATTATTTACCAAGTCTCTTTCCAGCCATAAAGAGAGTCTCTGCCAACTTCATCTCTTCTTCATTAGCCATGCCTAACTGCCAACTTCTGGATATCACAAGGAGCTGAACTAAAATCTGCTCTGACTATCGGTGTAGTACCGGAGATCTCTGTCACTCATCTGATACACAACTGCAAATTTGCCACAGGATGGCAGGGTCTTCTGCTCTGATACCACTGAAATATGCTAACCAATTTTTTTCGAAAAAATAACACAACATAACCAGCAATAGATGATTGGATTAGCGTTAGCCTCAAACTGCAAACTGAACTTGAATTGAAGAAACTGAACTTGAATTGAAGAACTACTCAACGTCAAGAATGTGCACTCAAGATCCCACTGAGGGCGAGGTGCTAACATATGACGGAGTGTTAAAGATTGAAATTATGAAATGATAGGCGGATAACCAGCCATGAGAAACAGTTCCACACTACCACCAAACAGTGGGGGGGAAAAGATTACAATAGAAAACAATTCGTCCGCTACGGCGGGCATCCACAATGGTGTGGGGATTCACCACTATGAGTGGGTATAAGATATTACAATCAATTTAACCACACTGGCGGTAAACCATCCAGGGGACTTATATGAGAAGATACAGAAAGAAATTGCAGCAATTAAAACTGGAACAGTACTACCGTTTACAGTTTGTACAATGAGAAATAAGCTGCAAATTACATAGGAAATACAGTAATCTTCATACACAAGATTAATAGATGTTTTTCAATAATTGTTTAACTCTCGAACAGCCGATAATGAATCAGAAATCAGAACTTG
Source organism: Sequoia sempervirens (assembly GCA_007258455.2). Classification (NCBI taxonomy): domain Eukaryota; kingdom Viridiplantae; phylum Streptophyta; class Pinopsida; order Cupressales; family Cupressaceae; genus Sequoia; species Sequoia sempervirens. The sequence goes on along the minus strand of VDFB02064744.1, from coordinate 60,034 downwards.
TACAATCTGATACAAAAACAGTAAACTGGAAATATCAATCTGCAACTATGAGAATTAATGAAATGTTCATAACTCACTCAATTCTCCTCCGAATGACGTGAAATAAGTTGCAAATACTCCTTATAAGTCTGGCGCCCAAGATACAATCCAGAAACAGCCACCAAAGTCTCCAGATTATTTGGCACGAATTCCAATGCACCTCTAAATGGTACGGCCTTCACCAAAAATCGATTTTGCAAGTAAAAATTGAATACTTGGAATTAAATTCCAATACTTTCTGGAAAGTGGCGCCTTGCATCAACAGTTCATTTGCCAAACTACCCAGAATGAAAATAAAATCACCCAATTAGATATGAGCAAAAATTAGCTTCAGCTGTAGCAAAACCAGGAACTCAAAACTGTGAAAATTCTCCAAAATTCTTCAATCTATGATGCTCAATCTGCTAGTTTGATGTGAGAAGCAGCAATGTTCCAACTAGGTGTTGTATTTCAAACACGAAATTGGGAAGGGGCTAGGAGGTAGCATCCTCGAAGCAACAACAAAATGTCCATAGTCATTTTGATAGCATAACAGTAAGGTAAACAATGGATGAAATGCTGGAGCAAAAGCCTTCAATAAATAAGAGCTCAGCAAAACTCTTCAATTGCCTGAGAAGCAGCTCAAAAGACACAAGAGACCTTTCCCATTCCCAAAGACCAATCAACTTCTCAAGTGGCGTCCCAAAAGCCTCCAAGAATTTCACTTTATTCAAATAATATAAAAGTGGCGTCCACTTTTGCTCAAGGAATAAAGTTCTTAATAAAATTAATAAAGCTCTTTATGAAGGCATACCCTTCATGGCCCCACTTTAAAAACAACTTAAGTTATCTCCTTAGGCCAAGGGGGTGTCAACAGTGAATTAAAACATAATGCCTTTAATTAAATATTTTTTCACCAAATAAAGCTCTCTGAAGACCAAGCCAATATAATAACAACTGCTCCAACTGAGAAGGACTAAGAATGGACAACTGCAACTGCCACAACTAGCATTTACTAAAAATAGTAAATAACATGAAATGCCACAAAACTCCAAGCCAAGAAACCCTAATTTCACCTCATTCCAGTCTACGGGTTCTGGAATAGACTGATGAATCAAAGAAGAGCGTATGGCCAAAATGGGGACATTACAATGGCCCTTACTGGAACTTGGGTTGATAGGACCTACAAAATCTATACCCCATTGCTGAAAAGGAGCATCAATAATTACTGGCCTGAGTGGAAGCGATGCCAATATGACTTTACCAGCAAACTACTAACACTTGTACACCCATTCATATGCATCGCAAAACATAGTTGGCCAATAAAACTATGCTCGCAGGATTTTGAATGCAGTGACCCTTGATGAAAATGTCCTCTGCATGCTTGATTGTGAAAAGCTTTCAACAACCTCTGTTGCTGGTCCGTTCCGATGCATAATAGAAAAGCTTCGTCAAGGCCACGCTTGTACAGAACGTTATTTATAAGCATGAAGTTTTGTGCTTTCAGCTTCAATGTTCTCTTCTGCTGTTTGTCCATGTGATGTGGACATTCTCCATAAGTTGAATAATACCACAAAGGTGTGTACCATTCCTCTGCTAAATCAATTCCACCATTGCTTTGATGCTTTTTATCTCCATCTTCCACCAAATATCAACAAAGACCTTGCCTACGAACGAGCTTGGTCGGCTTGATTTCTAAATCATACTCCTGAACTTTTGCAATCCAGTTTCCTCTTTTTGTACCCATCTCCTATTGAGTTAGCACATTTTTAACCGCTGGATTGGTGACAAACACGTTGTATGTGAGCTCAAAAGATAGAACCTGAAATTCTTGACAGCTCTGATGATAGCATAGGCATTCTTCTCAATTTGAGAATAGCGCGATTAACTACCCTTGAAACTGTGCTCATGAAAGAAAATTGGAGATTCACTGAGCTTCTAAGTCAATATAGCATATAGCGTGTGTTCAGACGCATAACAATAGAGGATAAAATCCTTCCCAAAGTCAAGACGAACCAACACTGGTGTGTTAGCAATAGCTTCTTTGATTTTAATAAAGGCCTGTTTGCCTTCTTTTGTCCATACAAAAATGGATGTCTTTTACATCATTGCTAAAATCTCCTTCGTTAGCTCTAAGAAATCAGGTACAAACCTTCAGATAAAGTTAACTTTACCAAAAAAGGAATGCACCTACGTTTTGTTATTTGGAAGAGATAGGCTTCTGATTGAATCCACTTGATTTGGGTCAATTCTAGTCCCCTCTTTGGAAACGATGTGGCCAAGTAGCTTGCCCTCTGTCACTGCAAAGATGGTCTTCTTTGGATTCAATGATATCTTATTATACCTGCATCTTTCGAACACTTTCACTGGGTGTGAAAAGTGGTCTTCTCGTTTATCTAAGAAAACAGTTAAGTCATCAAGATAGACGACTATGATCTTGTTCCTGAGATCCCCAAATGCCAAGTCCATGGCCCTCTGAAAAGTAGCACCAACATTGATAAGGCCGAAAGGCATCCTTTCATAAGCAAACGTTACCCACAGCGTGGTGAAAGCTGTCTTTATCTAATCCTCCTCTACCACTGCAATCTGATCATAACCAGAAAAACCATCAAGAAGTGATAGCATCTCTGATCTGGTGATTGTCTACAAGGTATGTTCCATGATTGGTAATGGGTAATTTTCCTTCAAGGACGACTGATTCAAATTCTTGAAATCCATGCAAATTTTGATCTCACTGTTCTTTTTACGCACCAGAACTATGTTGGACACCTAGGTAAAATGATGAATTGGAAATATTATCTTCGAGTCCACCATCTTCTAAATCTTCGTGTAGATAGTATCTTTAATTTGTGGATTATAATGTCTCTTCTTTTGTCTGAAAGGCTTGACATCAGACTTCAAAGGAATTGTATGTGACAATTCTACGGGTGTGAAGACCTTCAAGTCTTTGTAAGACCAAGCAAATACATCCTTGTACTGCTTGAACAAGGCGGTAAACTTCCCAACTTCTTCTAAAGTACAACACTTTCCTAGATTAACAAGCCGAGGCTTGTCTTCAATACCAATGTTTACTTGGTAATGTTCCGCAGAAGTATTAACACCTGATATCTTCTGATCTTGGATGTATTGGTCATGCCGGTCAAAAATATCTTCTAAAGATACAAAACCCTTGGGAATTAGATTTCCTTTCAGTTGTATGATCCCGGATTTTGTAGCTTCAGAGTCTTCAGCGAGTGATTCCTTAAAAGGAGTAGTACTTCCTTCAAAGAACAACTCTTTATAATTGTCTCCCATAATGAGAAATTCTTCAATATCATCATCGTCATCAAAGACTTGCCAGTTCTCTGCATTATCTAGAACAACTGGCCAATAGATCGGCTCAATAGCAAATGTATTTTGACGAAAATCAGAATGTGGCATGAAAAGAGCTGCGGACATCGCGAGGGCATCGGCTCTACTATTATTTGAACGTGGAATGTAAATGATGCTGAATGCATCAAACCAACCGATGGCATTCCACATCCTTTGTTTGTATGATTGAAGGTGTTGATTTCTGACTTGGAAATGATCCTTGATTTGTTTGACAATCAACTCTGCATCTCCTTCGATTTAAGTAACTTGATCCCCATATCCTTCGCATTCTTGAGACCTAATAAAAGCACCTCGTATTTCATCGTATTGTTGGTGCATTCAAATTGCAATCGATATGCAAATGGATATAGACAACCTTTGGGAGAAGTAATCACGACTCCCGCTCCTGAGCCTGATGTTGAGCAACTGTCATCAAACTGCATTGTCCACACCTTTGATTCTTCATATGATGTAGTCATGGAAAGTGCAAACTTCTGTCTTCAGTTACTTTAGACACCATAGTGTATGTGCCCGGACCCGTGTCTTGGTATAACACTTGCACTTTGGGGTCCTAGGACTTCACCACCATAAACCTTGACTTTGCCTCAAGCTCCAACTTGAAGTGCCCTTCTTCAATGGAATTGTCGCAAACGACCAATCCAATTGAATTTCGCCTCCGAGGTCTTTGCAGAAGCTCCTGCTGAGTAACATTTCATAACTAGTAGGAATGTCCACTACCAAGATAGTCATCATTATTTTCTTCTCAGGACAAGACGCTAGCCTGACTTGTGCATCCTTCAATTGGCCAACCAACGACACAAGCTTTGACTCAAGTGAGTAACACTTTTCCTGAGTTTTGGTGCACGAAAGACCCAACGCGTTCATGATCTATAGGGGCATAACGTTGTCTGAAACTCCACTATCTATTATACAATTACTGAGTTTAAAACCTCCTATATACAAAGATATATAGAATGGTTTTGGCTTTTCTTATGCTGGCATGGATGACTCTAGTAGTGTAGGCTGGATTGCAGCCTTCTTTACAACCTTGGGGATTCTTTCCAACTGCTCTGGGTGATCCTGTAGAAATTCCAATTGTGAGATTTGTACCTTTGTCTTCATCATAGAAGACACAATGTCGAAGTTTCCTGAAGATGATTCTTGAGCAACCGACAAGATGTTCTCTTGTGAAGACTTGAGATTGGAAGTAGAAGGCACATCCTTTCCCTTTTCATTTGTATTCCGCTTTTCCTCTTCTTTTTGTGCTTTAAAGTGTTGCGCACATGTGAACACAAGTGACGAGATGTTCTCATGATTGACCGCAGGAGAAAATTGGCAGTATTCTTTTCTTCTTGTTCATTAACAGGTTCTATGTTGAAGTACCTCTTTGCGGAGTTGCCATCAAAGTTGTCCGTTTGTGGTGAGACAACATTTGTAGTTGGTGAACGTACAAAACTTGAACTTGGACTAGCAGTATCAACAAATCCCATGAGCTAATTCATCCTTTGATTTTCTGGACATGTGGCCCCGGTGTGCTCACTAGAATCATGGAAAGTGCAATAGACTGTAACCTTTTCAGCATCATTCGTTTATCTTGGTTCTCCTTGCGGAAACCTTGGCTTGTAATTGTTGAATGGCTGGAAGTTATTCCTCTTCGGTTGGTATGGTTGTTGAGGTTGATAAGTCAATATCGCCTTCATTTCGACGAGCTCGTAAAGCTAAGAGGTGAAGGAGAAGAAGAACATCACCATGGCCATGGAGTAGAGCTACAACAACCTGCAATGCCAATGGCATTGGAGGAGCAAGAGTGGTGTAGAAGTGAAGTATGAAAATGACAGGAGCAAGAGATTGTGATTGAGAAGCAAGGAGTGATATAATGAGCTAGAGAGTTGATAGAATGAAGAGAGAGTGTGTTATGTAGGAACATCACCTGACTGTTGTTCTTGAAGGTCCAAGAGACTTGATTGATGTTTTAAGGAATAGTTTGTTCTATGAGTCCTACTTGTATGTCAAGAAGAAATTAAAAAAAATGGTGTTACAAACCATATATATAATCTTTTGTAATGTTTTATAGCCTAGGTGTAGTATAGGGTTAAAAGTTACACAAATAGGGCATAAATGTCAAGTTTAATAACATGGATATTAGGGCATTTGAAGAAAAAGGGCTTATGCTCGACTTGTAACTGCTTTTTTCAGAGTTTTTTGATGCTAATTCAATGAAGATACATACTCCACGATGTTGAGGAGCAAGATTTCAAGAAAATACCCTGTAATTTGAAAATTTATGACTGTTTTTCTGAAAAAAAACAGCAAAGAACGGTTTGGTACGGATCTATACGATCAACTTGTAGTTCTGTGTTTGCGTGGGATGATAATGGCATGTCTTACGATTCAAATGCAATTTCTTTGAGGTGATTTCATTGAGTTTTCCTCAAGTTTTGATCAAAATAATGCTCGCTACTCTGTTCAGAAACTAGGGTTTTCAGCATTAGAAAAAAATTCATATATTTTATTTGGTATGGTGAAAAAACATGAAATTTTGTGAGAACCTCTATTAGGGTCTTGGTTAAGTGCTCACCAATTTTGGGCTCCATACCTTTTGTTTTGCATGAGTTATTTAGGACTGTTTGCTGGAAATCCCTGCCAAAAAGACTGTCATAACCCTAGAACAGTTAGAGTTTGTTGAAAATTTGAATTGCTTGAGATTGTCAAACAAGGTAAAGGTTTGTGGAGGTTCTATAAGGCATGTTAAAGGTGGTCAAGCCATCTAAGGCATCAAAAGTAAGTTTCGTTATGTTAAGAGGCCAAGTTTGGCAAGGAAATAAGGGTTTAAAGCCTAGGAATGAAAGGCTTATAGGTCAGATTACAAGGATTATTTGAAACCTTACTAAAAGTGAATCTTTTATAGATTTTAATGACTTATAAGACCCTTTAAGGCATCAAGAATGAGTGTTGTCATGACAAGTATCAATTTGGGTCTAAATTGAGGGTTTAAGGGCTAGTAGAATAGGCTATCACCTATCTTCCATATAAGGGTCAATCAAACTTTTGGAAAGTTGTCATTTAAGTTTCTTCCTCTACATCAACGTGAGAGAGTTGGAAATGTCGAATATAGCAAGAACAATACTATAACTAAAAAATGTAAACTAATCTAACAACAAAATGACGGGGAAGAAAGAAGAAGAATGCCAATTTACTGAAGGTCCAGTTGTCCAGCAAGCCCCTCACATTGGCATCATTTGTTGTCATAAATCCTATTGTAGAGTGTAAGATACTTTGTAATGGATTGGAGTAGATAGACCTCGGGGTTGTTTATCTTCCTCCAAAAGATTGGTCACCTTTTAGAAGAAGAAAAAGATCACCAGGCCAATGGAGTCAAGCACTGCCAACATGCTATGACAATGGAGTTGGAGCAACAAAAGTGGCGTAGAAGTGAAGTATGAAGCTGAAAGGAGAAAGAGAAACAGATGGAGAAGCAAGGAGTGATAGAATGAGCTAGAGAATTGATAGAATAAAGAGAACTTGAGAGAGTTGGAAATGCAGAATACAGCAAGAAGAATACTATAACAAGCTCCTCACGATTAGATTGAACCTACACACACAGTAACAAAAAAAAGAGTTGTGGCTCTGTTTTGAGGTTGGCCTTAGTCAAACTTCCGCTTTGCTATAACCACATCCACGAAAAGCCGCTAAACAAGGTGTAGAAAAATGATAAAGAAATAGAGAGAATAGACACAAGATAGTACAGAGAAAATACAACCTGATGCAGAGTAGGTGGAATACTCCAAACTAACACAAATTCAATGAACTTTCCCAAGCCCAAACCCTAGCACTTCAAGCAAATGACTTTTCTCACAATCTTCCACTATGCTTTGATGAGAGCAGCAAATAAGGTAATTTTGACATAATTTGCAGAAGACAACTCAAATCCACGATCTAAAAACTGATTTGGATACCCATTAAGCCCTTCTATAACATATCTTAAATGCAAGTAGGGTTACTTTGGAACATATCCCTCAAAACCTTGCTGCTACGCTGTCCCAAAGGCCTAATTAGGCTCCTACAACTAGGCACTTATTGGTTTTATATGCTCCAGGCCTCAATCTTCTTCTCCAACACTTCAAACATATCAAATATGGTTTACCTATGCTCACCAAACCGTTTCCCACACTTTTCCTTTGCTTCTTTATCAAACCCTAGCCTCTATGCAACCTTTTGTGCAAAAACGCATGCAATTTTCCACCCAGGGCATCATCAAATCTTCATGAATCTATCTTCCTTGCTCTTGCAGACTTCACAAACACAAAAATACACCTAAATCTGTCATTCCACCAAGTTATAGCCCTTCCTACCAGTGGAATGGCTCAAAACTTTATTTTTTTCTCACCCAAACCTTCAAAATTGGGGTTTCAAGGCTGATTTGACTAAAAATGCAATAAATCACTATCATGTCCCCAAAATCGTAACACCAAAATAATACTGAAATACAAATAATAAAATGAAATAAATGTCAAAATGTAAATATAAGTGACCTCAACTCAAATATTACTATTATAATTATAATTATCTTAGATAATATTATAATTATAATTTAATATAAACAAGGTTAATAATTTAAATATCATAATTATCAAATAAATGCTAATTATAATTATTATATTATAAATATTTAAATAATAAAATATAAATTTATAAAACCAATCTATAAGAACAATAAAATATATATAATTTAATCTAATATATAATCATCATGAGCCGACTTAAATCTGTCGACTATAACCTTTCACAAGGATACGATTTTCTGAAGATAGAAGGACGTGTCTCTTGAGGATTCAAGGTATAAAAGATTAGGATTAAGTAAGCAAGGAAGATATACAGGTATTTTTATTTCGAATGGAGAGATGGGAAAAAGGAAAAAGGGATAGGAAACGAATAAGGAAGAACATATTCTGATAGAAATCTGATTCCTAGCAGAGAGCAGCAGACTAATGTAAGGAAAGGACCTAAAACACAGATTGATCTTGTTTGAAGCATCCAAGTGGAGTTCGATTTGATATCTTGAGGTTAAAGTTTGATTTCTTTTGGAAAAAATTGTGTATCATTTGGAGCTAAGTTGCCGGTTCGGGTACGGATTCAGATGCGGGTTCGCCGGTTTGGCAAAAAATTTTTTCCTAGGGTACGGGTACAGGTATGGCCGTACTATATATATATATATATAAATTATAAATTTATACACATAATGATAATGCCATAGACTCATAAGCATGCTCAAAATTATAATCATATGATCATAATGCCATAGAATATTGAAACAATGAAATACGCCATACGGTATGGTAATATCTTCACTCACCTTTGAAAAAAAAGAGAAAACCTGCAAAAATCAACTATTTTAGCTTGGAGGCAAAAAAATGGTGTTTTTGCTTTTTTGAGTTTGCAAAATGAGCCTCATTTGGTCAGCCAAGTCAATATAAGGCAATCTAGGCACTTTTTAGGGTTTTATTTTTTGTTTTTAAGTTGAGTTTTTGCCTTTTTCTAGGCTGTGTTGTACCCAAACCAAATTTTTTGCTTCACTACAAGCATTTTGCTTAATTGAGTCTTAATCTTGTTAAAGTGATGTCAAAGGCCATTTCGACTTTTAAATATGGAGTTTGTGTCAGTTTCATGCTAGTCTGTTACTGAAGAAATTCAAGAAAAGTGAAAATCTGAAGGAAAATCATCAAAATTTTCTCTGTGAAGAGGGGAGCACATTTTCAAAAAGGCGCCCTATCTTTTAGGGACTTATATCCTGTTTTTAGGGTTTGTCACCTCCAAACGGTACATTTGTTTGGTATCACTTAGCTTCGCAATAGTATTATTGCTTCAAACTTAACCTCGCTTCTCGTGCGTTAAGGTAGAAGATATGGCGAAAACGGTGAGGAACGACAAATTGGCTAACACCGAAAAAGAGCAAATGGAGAAAGGTTCTTATCTTTTGAGGTGTCAAATGAAGGTTTTTAACTGAATGCCACCCAAGATGTTTATCTCACATTTGTTCAGGCTTCGCGACGCATCCGTCAGTGGGTGAATCTGAGTTGCAGAAGTGCCTGGGCCGGAGGTCAAACATGGGGTCAAATCTTGTTCAAAATATCAAGGAATAAGCAAAAGAGCACATTTTCGTAAAGGTCGCAGCTGAAGTCTTTGTTTCGCCTTCTTTTTGATATGTTCTCGATATTCGGCTTCTTCCCGTTACGCTCAGCCTTCCGTTGACCGCCTCCGCCGTGATCGTGAGAGATGATTTGTCAAACCTTGCACAGTTTAGTGTTATTTTCGGTCAGCCTTAAATGGTTGTCCGGGGAAAAAAAAGCATAACTTCAAAAGGCTTCCTTTGGATTTTCACCCCTCAGATGATGTTTTCTGGAGAAATGTGCCTTTGCAGCTGTCATGTGGAATGAGGTCAGCTCCGCAGTGAGCTTGTGATCCAGTCCTGAAACTTGGTCAATCAGAAGTTATGAAGGATTTGTTTTTCCCTTCGTACGAGATGGAGATGACTAAATCTGACTAAGTCTGAGAAAAAGAGCAGCTTTTGAAAAAGGCGCTTGGATTTTTGACCCTTCAGATCTTAGTTTTATGATTTTCAATCTCAAGGTACCTTTTGATCAGTTTTTGTCCTGCTCTGCGATGCACCTATCAGCCAGCCAATCGGTGGAGTCAGTCAACCAGTGTCAGGGGATGAACAGAGGTCCTGAAGGAGGTTCAAATCCAAATTTTCATCAAAATTGACTAAGTCTGGAAAACGCCTAGAGAGGTCAAAGTTGATTTTTCGAAAGAAGTTGACTGGTGCGCCCTAACTTGAGTTCTGACTTCAGTTAGACTGAACGATTTTTGGGTTGTCATCTCCAGTTCACATTTTTGCATGTCGAGTTAACTTGTTTGCATGTCTAGTTAATTGACTTTGCATGTTGAGTTAACTTGTTTGCATGTCCACTTAACTGAAGTGCATGTTTGAAAATCAACTTAAGTTTGAATGCATGGCGCATTAGTTGAGCTTTTGTGAAGATTTTGTGAAGTTAACACTTCATTATATATTTTAACTTCAGTCTTAAAGGTGACACCTTAGTTCCTAAAGCATGAATTTAAAGCATGTGAAGTATAGCGACCTTAATATGGAGTTGTCAACTGAAGTCATAATAAGGCAACTAAAGCATGGTGCTTTATTTAGCTCATTTTAGTCTTCAGTTAACTAAAATGAGGTCCAATCACAAGCCAAGCGCAATTTTCAAGGTTGCATGCATTTGCTACGAATTTTAGTGATGAAACTCTATTTATTCAAGTTTAGGCATCCATTATTTCTTCATCACAAGCTTAGAAACATACATTCTTCTTGAGCAATCAGCGATTTGAAGGTGCTACAGGTGTCAGAATTCAATGTTCTTCATAGCAACGGATTCAGTTTGTTCAGAAGAAGAATATTCCAGACTTTGTTTCCAGTTTGCATGCAGGTTTCATCGAATTCAAAAACAAAGATAGGCGAATTCTACAGAAGCAGAGCAAATAAAACATTCTTTCTTCTGTCTTATTTCTTCTATTTCTCATCTTAGGTACTTTCTTCGCATGTCAAAGAAATTCAGCATATTTTCAGAGTTTGATCATCTGGGTTCGCATACTTCAGTATTTGCAGCAAAACCCATGTCTTAGATTTTTTCGAGAAAATTGCCCCGTAGTCTTCATTCTGAAGCTCTGTGCTATTTTCTGAGAATTTCTTTGCATGTGGGCCTAAAACACATTTTTTCGAGAATCAAACTATCTGGGTTGTCTTATAGTTTGATTCTACACAAAACCCACGTTTCAGAAAAATTTTGAAATTTTTTCTCGCCATTGGCTATTTTTAGCCTTGTCCAGAAATTTTCAGTTTTTCCAGAAAGTTGTTCAAGTATATTCGACTTTACAATCAAAAGTCTTCATTTTCAAAATGCAGTTCAATCTCATTGATTATAAGACCAAATCGGTTCTTATACATGATTTTGTCAGAACTTCAGATACGGACTTGAATCATGTTTATCCAGTGGTTAATCTGAGCAGTCTGGAGGGTGTTAGTAGCAATTCATTGAGAAATCTTGAACGTTCCGGATTGCTGGCAGTGGCATCTATTCCTGTTACCACTTTTGATCTTGAGTTCGTTCTTGCTTGCATCAAGCATTATGACTCATCTTCACGACAAATCAGATCAGCTGATGGGAGGGTTATCTGTAGTCTTAAGCCGAAGGATATAGAGAAATATTTTGCTATTCCTCCTCGTTCAGATAATTTCACTGTGGTTATTGAGGCTTGTGAGAAGATATGGGATGGAGATCAAGAACGTTCACAGAGAAAGGTGGCTCAGAGATGGCTGAAAGTTCAAAAGACTAATATGCCTAAAAAGGTTGGTCGTGGTGAATTCAAGGATGAGGTTGATGTTTTGATAACTTTGCTCAATCGAGTTATAGGTCAAGAAGATGCTAGCACTTTCCGGTCATGGATGTTTTACCTTATTTCCAAAATTCTTGATGGCACAAAACATTTTGACTGGGCTATGTTGATTAGTGATTGCCTACATCAGCAGATTTTTGATTTTCTTAGGTTTCACAAGTTTCGTATGGTGTCCTACTTGGTCTATTTAGTTGCATTTCAAGGCAGCTACAGGCATTTAAAAACTAATGGAACTCTTGGTGTTCAACGTGTTCATGAGTACTATTCTCAGTTGGAGTTTTCTAAATCTGAACAAGATTTCCGAGCAGTGAATGATCACTTTTCTATGAGGACAGTTAGAGATCTTGACAATGAAATGCACATCCGTATTTCTGTCGAGGCAAAATCAGCGATGGAGACTTGGGCGGATTGGTTTATCCAATTCCCTACTTTCACATACATTCGGGTTTATGGATATGTTGGAGAGCCTTTGATGTTGCCAAGGTTTGCTTCAGACAAGATCATCTTCATGGAGTTTCTCAGACAGATGCAACATGTTCATTCCTTTCTTCGCAGTCGTCATAAGACTGCAGCTACTTTTCCATTTGGATTGGGAATTTTCACATGCAGAACTACAACTGATGCCAAGCATATGTCAACCGAGATGGAAAGATTCAAACTTAAAACTCATATTGAGAGGCGTTCCTATGATCCTTTGGGTCATTATGCAGCCAGGTTAGAGCGAGGGATTGCACATAAGCCAGCACTCGAAGATTTCTGGGCTAATTGTGAAGATGAATTCGAGGTTCATCGTCGTCATTATTGTAGGCTTACTATTGCTCAGCTCTCTGATTACCTATCAGAGGATGTTGATGGTTTATCAGATGATGATGGAGAAGTTCTTCTCAATTCATATGTCAGAGATCAAATTGCTCGGCAGCCACTTCGCTCACCAGATTGGTACGCTAAAGAGAATACTTCTATTGAGGAGGTTTCTAGATCGGTTCTCATGACCAGCAAGCAGTTCTTGGAGAGTAAACGAAGGCAAAAGTTAGTTCCTGTGACAGAGCCGCCAGAGAATTTTTCTTCATTGCCTTCTACTTCGAGGTCAAGGCCTCGGGTCAAAGCTATTGTGATACCTCCTGAAGGAGTTAGACTCAGTGGAAACACAGGAAAGAGGACTACTGGTAAAAGGAAGCATAAGCAAGTTGAGAATGTACCTGAGGTTCCAGTAGAGACAGTCATTCAGGCCGAGCCTCGTGTTTCACCTCCTAGTTCACCACATGTGCAACCTATTGATATAGATTCAGAGCCTGAGATACCAATTCGAGTAGGATCGCAGACAACTGAATCGCCACAGGTTGATACATTAGGGACAGTCTCTCCTCGAATTGATAATATTGTTCAGTCTTGTTGGCTCGAGAGGTCTTTGGGGAGACAGAGGCGAGAACCTTCATATAACCTTGGTTTATTTGTGTTCGGTAAGCCTTATTAGAGAAGGTCGAACAAGAAAATCAAGAAGCAGGTGCATATTGAAAAGACTCTGGAATCAGAGATTGTTATAGAAGTTGCTATTCCTCCAGAGGGTAAGAGCCCAGATGAGGTTGAAGTCGGTGACTTTACTTTCACTAAGGCAAATCTTGGCAGGACCACTCGAGAGACAGACGTGAGCCTTCTTAAGATTGTCACCAATAATCTTGAAGAACGCATCACGAAGGATGGAGAGGATAAGGCATTGCTTAAGGCTGAGAATAGTCAACTTCATCAGTATATCTCTGATCTTGTTCACGGGAATTCAAGTAGAGCGCCTATTTTCCTTAGAATACACTTGCAGAACAACTAAAGCTGGATCAGTTAGTCAGTCATGGCAGACTTTTGGATAACTGGATTGAAAGCTTAGTCGTTACAGGTCAACGTCTTCTTGTGGATTTGTATCAGTTAAGGAGTGACGCACATAAACTTTGTTAAGGTATTCAGTTGCTCGAGATTTCAGTTGCAAAGAGTTTAGCCAAGGATCGAGTTCTTGTGTCCCAGTTGTCTGTTGCATATGATGCCTTGGAGATTGATGAGGATCAAGAGAAAGTTTTTACTTGGAGGGAGCAGTACCTTTTCAAAATGGAGATATGTGAAAAGATCTCTACCAAGTTGTTTTCACTGAAAGATGATGTTGTTGGAGCTCTTGCACTTGTTAGTGGTTTTGTTGTTCAGATTCCGTGTCATTACCTTCTTGAAGATGGCACGTATATTGCACTAAATGAAGTACAAGCTGAGTTCGAAAAGCTGATTCGTGATAGCCTTGAGGGAGATCCTATGGCGGCTAAGTTGGAGAATATTTCAGTTATTTCAGCTAGTTTCAAAAAGGCGGCTGAAGATGTCAGAGAATGCATGCATACAGTCAAGGAAAGTGACAGAGAACTAAAGAAACAGGTTGTTGTTTTGGACAGCATCAAAGTGCCAGAAGACAGAGTAATTGATGAGTTCCTGGACGAGGTGTTGAACCGAGATGACTTTGAGTGATCTGCCAGTTGGGACCTGCAGTTAATTTCAAGGATAGAATCAAGAGTAGCAGTTAACTCAACTTTCAGTCTTGAGTTCACTTGCTGACTTCATACATGCTTATCTCTTCCTTGGGATTATCTTCACAGGAGTTAGGGTTAGGGTTTCCAGTTAACTGAAGGTAGTGTCTAGTTAACTTTTCTTTAAATAAGGACGTGCATGCTTGCACATTGTCCATTTAGGTTAGATGTACCGGTTAACTGATGGTAGTTTTCCAGTTAACTATATAGTTTACTTTATTAGGTGTAGTAATAAATCTTGCATGCATTGCAAGACCGTAGTTGACTCAAGGTGATTTTAGGGTTCCCTACACCTTTGATGTATATAAATAAGAGCTTTTGCTCATTTGTAATTAACTTTTGCACGAGAGAGAAATATATGTTGTGCCTACCTTGCCTTCAATATTGCCTAATTCAGTATCTGTTCATGCGATTTACTGTTATGATGAATTGTTATGCCACATAGGGTTTCATGCAATTATAATGGTGAATTCTTTCCTTAGCTAGATTAGTAAATTTTTTTGTGTTCAATAAACTTGTCCGATTGAGTGATAGATGTGCCACCTTATTTCAAAGTTGAGAACTGTTCTTGTTTATCGTATGGTGTTTTGTGAACAATAAACTTGTTTAGATTGAACTGATAGATGTGCCACCTTGCCTTCAAGTTGAGAATCTATACTTGTTTATCGTCGATAGTCATCCTTGCTCCATTTCCTCATGCTCTACGTTTTCTTGAAACTGGATAGATTTTAAGTAATTAGAATAGTTGTAGTTAGTAGTCTGCCAAAACCAAAATACTTAGCGTAACGATATAGTTTTCGAAAGCCTTGTACCTACATACTGAGACAAAAAGACAGGATATAGTTTAGTTTTACTTTCCTTTTCAAAGCACTTTTGTCAAGCACAACGAGGGAGCTTCCCCTCCTAATTTGAAGACACTCATTGCGAGTGTGCATAGCTTTCCGTACCAACTCTTACTCCAGAGGTGCTAGTTGTTACGCCAACAGGCTGGATGACGTGGGTCCGCCCGGGTCCTTCTGGGTTCTCCCTGGGTTCAGCCAGGGTTCTCCATTTTCCACCCAGGTTCTCTGTGAAGGACCCACAGAGAACCCAGGTGGAAAATGGAGAACCCAAGGAAGAACCAAACCAGAACCAGAACCCACACGTATTTTGGCCGGTTCGGGGGGCTAAAATGAAGAACCCAGTAACAGAGATTTGGAGCAATTATATTATAACTGGAAACAGGGCCCTTCAATAAAGAGTGGTGTTGCATTATATCATGAAATTATTCGATTCCATTAAGGAGCTTGAGACAAGACAGAATCGGAGTCGATGCCAGATAGAGACAAAAATATATAAGCATTCGATATTGTATGAAGGAGCCAATAGAAGACAAAAAAAAACCGTTGGGCATATTAAAGGCATCAGGAGTTCCGAGAAGACAAATTTTGAAGTATTATACCGAGTCATCTATTTTATTCGAACAAGGTCTGCAGATAAGACAAGTTGGAGGATGGGTTTCCCACTACAGGTTGACTGCTGCCTTAAAAGTCGTTATATTTGCTACAGCTTCAGATGGTTAGCGATTGATGTGGCTAGTGGACGCTGGATTTGTATTGAACAATCTAGTCATACCATTAGAATCTGGAAGAGCTCATACTGCTGAAGGCGCTAATTGTTGGAGGTACCGTGACCTCAATTCTTTAGTCCGAATTGGAGCCTTGTCATCATCATTTTCTCAAGCAATAACCCAGGCCAACACTTGAAATGTTATTGTCTTGATATTGAAATGTCGTAAGGACTGAGTTTGAGATTGCATATGAGGTACTTGGCAACATATCAGATTACTGTAGCTAATTATTCAATTAATTGCAATTCAATACTGGTGTGTTTGAAGTTGCTATTAAGTGTTTGATGAAATGTCCTAATGCTGAAGTTGTGAATTTGCATTAGTTACAATCATCTTATTGCTGTTGAAAACACCAAGGATCAGTATTACATTACCTTTCCATTTCTATCATGAGACTTTTATGCATCATCATCATTATACAAACCAAAAACAAACAGAAGAAAAACATTATCAGCTGGACAGAGTTGTTTGCAAACCATTTGACGAAATGTCCAAGCACCGAAAAACTGAAAAATTTACATCTAATTCAGCCAGGGACATTACAGTGGTATCAGAGCATAATCCTGCCATCCTATGGAAGAAAAATTAAACAAGGAGAGATAATAAAGGAGCATGTTACTTTGCAAAGAATTCCATTAACTTTATGCAAAGAGTGTAATTAAGAGACAATTAACAACACCTTATACATCACAAAAAAATGGGGCATTAGAAAGAAAGAACGAAACAATGATACAATCAGCAAGAAGCATGTTGGACGCAAAGAGGATGGACATGGCAGATTCAATAAACACCATTGTTTACATCATGAATAGGAGTCCAACTATTGCAGTAAGAAATAGAACATCGTGTGAAGCTTGAGAGAAATCCTACAGTGGCACACTTGAAAGTATTTGGTTGTTTATCCTATGGTCACGTTGATAATGAGAAAAGAAAGAAATCAGATTCAAAGAGTGGAGCATGCATATTTACAAGTTGTAGTGTAGAAAGCAAAGCCTACAAGTTTTATTCCCCTCAAGGTGAGAAGAGCATTATTTCAAGATATGTTATTTTAGCTAGAGAAGCCTACACAAATCAATTGAAGAAAGAAAAAGAAACAGTAAGCCAAGAAATAGTTTGGGGCCAAGAAGAAAAAGCCGAAAGTTCAAGACCTGCATCAAGTTCAAGCTATGTTACACAAAGTGGAACCTACTAAGTCTAAGGAAAACAATTGAAAAAAAAAGAATGGTTTAAAGCAATGGAGAAGAAATTAATGCTAATGAAATTATGAAACAAACAAAACTTTGGATTTCAAAAAGCTACCAAAAGACAAAGAAGTGATAGGAACTAAATGGGCTTATAAGGCAATACAAGAGTGATGGTACTAATGACACACACAAAGCTAGATTGGCTGCAAAAGGATATGCTCAAAGGTATGGTACAGATCATGAAGAGAACCATGCACCTATTGCAAGGCATGACACTATAGGATTGATATTATCATTAGCAAGATAGAAAGGATGGAAAATACAACAATTACATGCAAAGAGTGCATTTTTGAATGGAAACATTAAAGAGGAAGTAGGTGTGAATCAGTCACAAGGACTTGAAGAAGAATACAAAGAGCAATCTGGCTACAAGATGAAGAAATTTCTCTATGGTTAAAAATAAGCACCAACACTATGGTATTCAAGAATTTATACATGGTTTTTAATAAATAGATATGTGAGAAGCAAGAATGAGCCTACACTATATTTCAAAAAGGAAGGAGTTGATGCACCAAATGCACTGTGAGAAAAATTGATGAAAGAAGATGGATTGCAAAAAGAAGATGAAAGAAAATACAAAAGTATTGTTAGAAGTTTAATATTTTTGAAAGCTACAAGGTCAAGAACCTACAAAAAGATATTTACAAAAAACAGGATAGTGAATGGAACAAAGGATAATGGAATCCATTATTTTTCAGTTGAAGAGTCAAAGTTATTTGGTTTTCAAATTTGGATTGGGCAAGATCATCAAACAATAGAACGTACCAAGACATTATTTTACATTCGGAAGTGGATTGCTTACATAGAATTCAAAGAAACAGAATATAGTTGTGTTATCAAGTGTAGAAGCAGAATATGTTGCATTAACAACATATTGTAATGTCCCCATTTTGGCCATTCGCTCTTACTTTGGTTTTAGCCTATTTCTGGAAATCCGTACGCTACTTAGATGTGCAAATTTAGGGTTTCCACTTTCAGTAAGTCTTGCTTCTAGTTCAATTCAGCTTTCTATTGGTTTTGAGATGAACTTACTATTTTTGGCAGTGGCTATTTTTAGTAAGTCTAATTTTTGCAGTGGCATCATCAACAATTCAACTCAAGTCATCATGCTATTTTTGGCAATCCATTAGTTTCAATTTTGGCGTTGGGTTTGGTTACCTCCTTGGACTGAGTTTTATACTTAGTCAATTTCATGTTTTTAAGTTGTACCCCACGCTTAGGCTTGATGACTTCAAGTTGTTTTTAAAGAGGGGACATTAAGGGGTCTATTTGAGCATTTAATATTTTGATAAATGTTTTATTGTTGCAACTTGAAAATGGATGCCTACAGGAAGATGATAAATATTTTATTAATTCAAAAATAAATTGAATGTGTGTGAGTTGGCGTCCCTTGGGGAATTTGAACAGTTTCTTGTTGGAGTTACAAGTTGCTTCATTTGCCCAACTGAAGCTTATTTATTGATGCTTTGAGCCTTCATTCTTAACTTTGGAAAATAATGTAAAGTTATGTTGCTGAATTGATTTCAAAACCTGGCTAAGGGGAAGCTTAGCAAGTTTTACTCCATTCTTTGGGCCTGAAACTATGGTTCCCTAGAAGGTTGATTGAGAGTGTGCTTCATCCAAAAGTACATACAGAGCTTCATCGTTGAAGATTTTGGAGAATTTTAGTAATAATTTCCAGTTTTGTATTTGTTGGTTTATCATGGCTGAAAGTGATTTTTGAATACAACTCTTTGTATGATTTTTTATGCATTATGGGTATTGAAGCAATGGTTTTCTAAGGCATGGGTAACCCTTCTTGCAAAAGTTGGGAATTTATTTTGAAGTAATGATTTTTCTAGAAGAGGGTCGTACTTCTTCAAGGCTGTACCATTCTCTTGAGTCATGCTTTGGGATTTGAGCTCTTGTAGAGGCTATGTTATTGGTTTAAATCTGGCTTGAAGCTGATTGCTTAGCATTGGGATTGAAGATTTCCCAGACACATTGAAATTTTAGTGAAGTGTGGTAAGAGATTTGAGTTTTTTGGTGACTTATAATTGTTGGTCTGAACATTTAGTTTGTTGTTTCTATAAATCAGACCTGGTTATTTCCTTTCATTGCTATATTTCCTTAGCCTTTCAATTCATAATTGTAATCAGAAATATAGTATAGTCATTGTAGAAGTTAGAAGCCACACAACTAGGACTTCAGCCACAACTATGTGAGATATGAATCTCTCCTCTCAGAAAAGGGGAGGTGCCCTTCTTACTGCTGATGGAAGTGATGGTAAAACAAATAAAGTAAGTACACAATGTACACAATACTTACAAAGTGGGGGGGTGTGTTACATTCATCCTTCTCTCTTTTTTCAGAGAAGATGTTTACAATGCTTCACTGTTGGAAGTTCTCAATTCTTAATAACTTTAAACGATCAACTAGCAGTAATACCAATACCTCTATCTTGTCAAAGCAAAGCGTAGAGATACCAGAAGTAATTAACAATAAAATAAAATAAAGGGGAAAGCTCACTAAGGCACAAAGTTGTTTCGTAGCTTTATCAATGGTGGATTTGTGATAGATGTCTCGTTTGTCGCATTAGAAGCACAAAGTCTTCTTAGATGCAGCAATTCCTCGAACAGCATGAACAATTAAAAGCGCAAAGTCTTGTAGATCATCCAAACAAAGCATCCAAAGAGCATGAACAATTACAAGCGCAAAGTCTTGTAGATCATTCAACAATAGTTAAACAAAACACAAATGTAAATCTAAGTAAAAGATGTAACACAAAGTTTACATGAATTGCTTAGAGTCTTTCAGATATCACTTACTAATTACCATCAAAAGAGATCAATTCACAAGACTATCGAATCCAACAGAAAGTCTGATTTGCAATCTTCTTCTTTATTGATCTGATTTTGTTCGCAAAGTATGAACACAAAGTTTCACAATTTGTTTCAAAAAGGGCAGCACTTCGTTGCAAAAATACTAAAAGATCCTCGTTTGTCGCATTAGAAATCCCTCATATTTATAGAAAGAGGGATGAGCAAAATTAGGAAACTAACTTGATAAAATTGGTGTTTCAAAGATTCTCTTACCTCAATGAACTTTTCTTTGTCGGGAATTACCCCGGATTCCACCAATTTACTGAGCTTTACCTACTTCATCTGTGACCATGACAGCAGACACTTTTCCATATCTCTGCGCTCTTGGGAAAGTACACTTTTTTCTTTATCAAGCTCTGTGGTGAGCTTGGCCAACAAAGTAGTTTTCTCGTCCGCAACAATTATGATATGAGATCCGTGTTCTATGATCTTCTCAATGAAATCATACAACACCCTGCCTTTGGAGGCGAACTTCTCAACTTTCTTGACAATTGGGTCCTCAATACTTACCACTTGTTGATGTGTTTTTCGTGACCGCACCAATGCAGAATAAAGTCACCAACGGCTTCCCTATTCTCTCTTGATCAAAGTATCCAGCACGCTAAGATTGCGAGAGAGTTCGTGCGTTCAACTCCAAGGTTCCTTCAATGCGAATAGTCTCAGTTGGCTCAATGTGATTTGCTGGTATTTCAAGGGGACTTACGAAATTGTTCAGTAGCAGAGAAAGGAATTCAAATGCTAGAAAGATTTGTCTATGAAGCGCGGGTTTCCTATTCTAACCAGAAAATACTGAATTGAAATGGTGTAAGGTTTAGAGAGCTCTAATCTACTCTAAGACGTGGACATGGCGATCAATTCTCACAAGCTTCAACCAGCTCTGCTTTGCCTCGCTTTGGACAGCCTACACAGAACCGGTGCAATCTTCAAAGGAGTAGCTCAAGGTGTTCAAATCACAACTTAGCATGAAAATACCATCACAACGACGCATATAAACATACAAATCATGATCGAAGTTAAGTACATGATATTCCAGTTGACCACACAAGCATTCACCATCGCGAACACACTAGTGGTATGGATAGACGAAGTTTGCTCAAATTGAGACCACATTCCACAACTAACATCTACTTGCATAAAATGAAATTAGCTACTCTACGCTATTGAAGTAGAAGGGATGAAGAAACCTGTGAAGCTATCCATAACAAAGACGAATTTCACCATCAATGAAAAGATCTTTTATTATGAAAGTTTTACACAACAATCTCTTGCAAAAGTTTTCAAAGGAAAACTTTCCTTCTTCTTCAACTACACTATCAATCTATACTAAGCTACTTCTAAGTTGTCCTTCTACTCTATGTCTACTGTCTAACTCTAAGCTAATCTAATGAGGTACAAATGAGGGGGGATGCCCCTTTTATAGCTGGCCAAGTCCAACGGACGACTCAGATTACAATCAGCTGGATGGCCCAGATTGTGCCACCTCAGCCCTAAACAAGATTCACCCTAAAAACTGCCACCAAGAGGAGTGGGGTAATAAATGAGCCATTAATGTCCATCATCTTCTAGAAGATTCCCATCTGGAAACGTGTTCACACTGTTCTTGGACTTCTTCTTGACGTCGTTCTTCAACTTTGCTTGAGCTTCCATTCATTTCTCCATCTTGAGTTTTGAAAACGTTTCTTCTCTGTCACTAAGTCTCAACACTTAGCCACTTTCTTGCAACTTTTCTTCCTTCGAGGTTGAAATGTATTCGTGGAGTATTTGCTTCATCTTCCTAAGTCATCACCGCTTGGTCTCGACGTTCCTCCTGCAAAACAAGCAAGGAGAAGAGTATTAGAACACTTCATCATATAAACTTAACTTACTTACCAGGATTTTCACACTTTAACTTCCAAGGGTTCATCGCTAGCCAACTTTTGCCTTCTTCACGATTCTTCATGCCTTAGTCAAATTTCCAACCCATCTTGCATTCTGCTTGGCGCACTTCACTCTGAAATTTTCTCCAACTCGGGCTCGAGGAAAAATGCTTTCATTAGGAATTCGATCAAAAATCATCTAGGCGATCATTTTCAAATTCATCTGCCAAGGCACTTTTATGTCAACAACACATTTTATCCCTTGCCTTAGAAAATTTTTAAATTTTCCCTTAGGAAAATTCATTGTTCAAGCGCCAATCAAATTCTCCATCCTGAAGGCTTTGGTGAACTGTGGAAGACTTTGAAATCCATTCTTTGTTGAAGATCTTCAATACCTAGAAGAAAATTTCCTCCAAAACGCGATGAACTCATGGGTATACAACGAACGGGTTCATTTAATTTCCTTGAATTTTGAACCTTAGAAAATTATTTCTCTGTGAAATTTAAATCCGTTCTTCACATTTGTGAACATCTTGAGTTGTTATGACTTGAGAATTTTTTTAAAAATTCATCTTGTAATGCCAGCATCTTCAGACTCCGTCACTGGAAAATTTATTCGTGCTCAGGAAAATTATTCATCACATCTATGTCTAGGCGTATTTTCTAAGGAAGAAAATACTTTGCCTTAGAGAAATTTTAAATCACCTTGCATTTTGAAAATTTTTCCTTGGGAATTTTTTTTTGATTTCATACTCCTTTTCCTACGAGAAATTTTTTATTTCATCCGTGCTCATTTGCCAGTGGTGGAAATTTTATCAACTTCACTAGAAAATCTTCCTGCAAGCATATCACACTTAAATCCCAACGCCTGGCGTGTTTTATTTTACCACCTTGCAATATCCTCCATTTAAATCTTAGGCGCACTTCCTATATCATGGAGAACATTCTCAATGCCCAAGCAACATTTCTCTTTATTCACATCACCTTGCACTTGGCGCATTCAGCTCTTAGAATAGGATACTTCACATCCACGCTTAGCATATTTTATTACCCCTTTAGGCGCACCTCACACTTAGAAGAAATTACTAGCCACGCCCAAGCCAATTTCACCTTTCATTCATATCAACTTGGGTGCATTCCACATGAGCAAGAGTATTTCACCTTGCATTTTCAACGCCTTGGCAATTATCCTTTACCAACTTTGCCTTGTTTACTACCTTTCACCCCACACTTATTCTTTACTTGGCGCATTCAAAGGGGGTAGAGGAAAGTCAACATCATTTGTCTTCTTCCCAGCTTGCATGGCGCATTTTGGCATGCATGAAGGATGATTCTTGAGCTTCTTGCTTTTTGTCTTCACATGCCCTCATTTGGGCGCATTTGAGCCTAGGAGGAGGATGGGTGCATATTAGAGGATGAGAAGAATTTTAAATTTCCAACGCCTTGCATGTGACTCTTCATCTTCCTTGTTTTTGTCCTTACATGCCTGCTTTTGGGCGCATTTTGGCCTAGGAGGAGGATGAAACATGTTGACTCCTTTGACTTCTTTCCTTTTGGGCGCATTTGATGCTTGTTGAAGGATGGGCGCATTTGGGGGGTGGTGGAGGACGAATTTTGTACTTAGAAAATTTTCCATGCTTCTACCTTGAGTTGGGCGCATTTAGCCATAGGAGGTGGATGAACATCAACACTTAGAAATTTTTCAAGCATGAGACCTTGCTTCTTCATCAAGCAGGGCGCATTTGAGCATATGTGCAGGATGAACTCCAGACTTAGAAAAAAATTTAGCATCTTGTGCTTGAGGGCGCATTTCACCTGGTGAGCAAGATAAGCTTGTGCCTTAGAAGTTTTCCATGCTTGGCCTGTGAAGAGGGCGCATTTTGGATAGGCAGGAGGATATCTTTGCCTTAGAATATTTTTCAACTTTCACCAGCTTTCCTTGGGCGCATTTTAGCTAGTGAGCAGGACATAACTCAATACTTAGCCATTTTTTATCCATCTTCGCCAGTTTCTTCATGCCCTGCTATTTATAGTAAGTCTCTTGATTCTTGCATCTCTGAAGCTCAGATTGTCTTGAGATTTTAGATACTGCATCTTCACAACTTCATCAACCTGTCGACACTGCTATTTTTAGTTGGCCTACTATTTTTAGCCCATTTTTGAAGGTGGTTTGCTATTTATAGTAATTACTCGTTTCTGATACTTCCACAACTCCATTTGATTTGAAATTCAAATGACGCACTCCTCACCACGTGACCTGCCTATTGGCACCGGCGCCTGTTGCTGACTTTCTATTTTTAGCCTGTTTCCAAAATGACTTACTATAAATAGTAAGTGCTCCGTTTGTCTTCAAATTTTACCAGCAGATAGCCTGAAAGATACTGATCGCGGTGGTTTACACCGGTTTTCGAAAATTCTGACCTTTTACGCCTCCTTTTGGGTCTCGAAGTTGGAAACCCTAATTTGTCTTGCATGCGTATCAAATGGCCTCCGTTCATCCTCGTTTCTGTTGCATTGCGATCAGCTTGTGATTCTGAAGTGTTGGGAGGCAGCTGTCGGGATGCACCTGCTAAAAATAGTAAGTTCCTAAATGAGTGACCATCTTCGTTTGCATGTCACATCACTGCGAAGCTCTCGAAAAACCCATAAAGAATATGCTGACATGCAAAGGAAACCCTGACATGTAAACCCTAAAAATAGCCTCAGAAGGCTGAACTTTGAAAGTTGTCATCTCATTTTGCATGTTATACCATCGCGAAGGTCTCAGAAAACCCAGAAAGAAACATCCGACATGCATTGAAAAACTCTGCATCTAAGCCCTGAAATCTGCTCCGGAAGCTGAACTACTAAAAATAGTAAGTTGTCTGTTTCAGCTCAAATTTTGCACGCGAGCAGCTTGATGTATTCTGGACGCAGTGTGACTGACGGAATTTCAAGGATGCTGACGGAATGCCCTGAATTGCATACTTACTAAAAATAGTAAGTACCCAGAATTTGATGAAATTTCAGTGAGGGCCTACTTAAAACACATTGACAGCAACGCCAAGGTTAGATTTCAACTTGATTACTTCATTTGATTTTAAATCGGCTGGAGAGTTCAAAACCCTAATTCTCAGACTTGGCCAAAACTTCAATTCAAGCTCAATGACGGGCACAATCCCAGAAAGACAGACAGTAGAAAAGAGAAACAACGACAAAACAAACTAAAATCAAGCCAAAAGTTCGGAACAAAGCAAAAATTAGGGGGTCCCCATTTGCAATGGGGCGATGTGTGAAAAAGGTCACAACACCTCTGCCAGTGGTTGCGCATTAGTTGAAAATCCTGCAAGTCTCTTTACAACAGTGGCAAAATGCTCTGCCCTCTGTTTGTACATATTGCGAGCTTGCTCCATTTTATCCAGTCTTCTAGCCAAGATATCCAATGTTACTTGTGCATTTGCTTTTGCACTTTCATTGGTAACCTTGCCAAGCTGGACTTTTGTTACCGTGTAATCCTCCATATTGACATCTCCTTCTCGCAGTGGTATGCCAATCTCCGCCATTTGTGGCTAGTCTTGTCAATGTTTAGCCTTGAGTATACTTTTGCCTTTTTCTTCCCTTTAGCCTTTGGTGGGACTATCTCTTCGAGGTCGAGCTCCTCTAGAGAGATCATTTGCTTCTTCCGCTTTGTGGTGAGCTTGGCCAACAAAGTAGTTTTCTTGTCCGCAGCAATTATGATCTGAGATCCGTGTTCTATGATCTTCTCAACAAAATCATACAACACCCTACCTTTGGAGGCGAACTTCTCAACTTTCTTGATAGCTGGGACCTAAATACTTACCACTGCCAACGGTTGCGCATTAGTTGGAGATCCTGCAAGTCTCTTTACAACAGTGGCATAATGCTCTGCCCTCTATTTGTACATATTGCGAGCTTGCTCCATTTTATCCAGTCTTCCAGCCAAGATATCCAATGTCACTTGCACATCTGCTTTTGCACTTTCATTGGTAACCTTGCCAAGCTAGACTTTTGTTACCGTGTAGTCCTCCATATTGACATCTCCTTCTCGCGGTGGTATACCAATCTCCACCATTTGTGGCCAGTCTTGTCAACGTTTAGCCTTGAGTATACTTTTGCCTTTTTCTTCCCTTTAGCCTTTGGTGGGACTATCTCTTCGAGGTCAAGCTCCTCTGGAGAGATCATTTGCTTCTTTCGCTTCGATACTTGAGATATCCAACTTACTCACCCAGGCGTGTGCTGTAACTCTACCACTGCCATCATAGTGAACTAAGGTTAGTTTGTTGGTAGCCTGTCTGAGATCACTTTGTTTGTTTCTAGACCTCCTATCATTCCTGTTACAGTTATATTCTCTCTTCTGGCTCATGAATCGATCGAAGTTAAGGTGCTCCTTAACTCTCAGAGGCAATGCATCCCATTCATCATGCATAGTCATGATGTTATCAGTAAAGTTCACTTCACCACCCTGTTCAACCTCTTCCTCTTCATCAACTTCATTTCTGACAAAAGTAGGACAAGTAGCTCTCTCAAAGGTGCGTGTTGGAGCTATGACTCTATGGGGTTCTCTATGAATACTGCCTTCCTGATCCCGATCCTGATTTTGACCTCTATGAAGTGTCAAATTTTGAACATTGGTGCTCAGCTGTTGGAGGATATTCGCCACCTGTTCTTGGCCTGCCACCATGCCTCTGAGTACATCTCTAGCTTCTCTGTCCTCTTCATTGAGAGGATTCCAGTGAGAACCTTCAGCTTCCCTGTCAGCCATGTTATCAAAGTCCAATTCTTCTTCCTGTTCGTCAAACGGAAATGCTGAAAAAGGTTCAAAAGTACTTCTCTACAAACCAGGACCCCTGCGTGAGTTGTACCTGTCAAACCTGTTCTGATGAGGCCGCATAGAAAGTGCTAACCCTATAGGCTGGTAGGATCAGTGCTCTGATACCACTGTGATGAGCCCTACTGGCTCTCAACTCAAACCCCAATAATTTCTTAAGTATTAATGTGTTTTTTTAGTTTTTTAAGAGAGTTTGTAGACAGAAGAGAAGGGGCGCATCATATAAAAGCTCATAAATTGAGAAACAGAGCTATTTTCTACATAATGAAAATGCAGAAGATATTATTTAACAATAACAAATAGATCACAAGTGCTAAACATACCAAAATGTTGCCAGATTATTTATTTAAAGAAGTAAGCCAACTCGCCAGCCAAGAATGGTGAAAACTGGCATATGTGGACGCCTAGCCTCCAGAATTGACTTTCCTCACTCAGAAACAGGATACAATGAGATAATAATGGTAGCCGCCCATAATGAAGCTCAATCAGGAGCCAAAAGGAAAGCACCCCAGCTTCTAGCTTCACACGCCATCCTCCAAGAAGGCACAAATTTCAATGCAGATAGTACGGCCTAATGAAGAAACTGAAGGATCAAAGCTAGAGCTACAGATCTGCTGAAGATGGCAACTCTGGATGAAGTAACCCTCTTCCTTATTGCCAACAACTGAATACTGAATAATAGAACCTGTTGATGCGGTTTTTGTGACCATACCAAACAGCCGAAGAACAAAATAGTTTGGGCTACTCCGTTCTCTCTTGATCAAAGTATTCCATGCTCTAAGATTGCGAGAAAGTTCGCATGTTCAACTCCAAGGTTCCTTAAGTGCGAATAGACCCAGTTTGGTTGATGTGTATTGCTGTGTTCGTACGAGGGGACTTACACAATTGTCCAGATTTCTTGCAGTCAGCAGTTAATGTATGGTTTTGAAGGGGATTCTCACATGTATGATTTGGCAATGTGCATCTTTTCCTAAGACTAATAAGAAATATACGGAAAGTAAAGGGGAAAGGGCCTAAGAAATTTATATTATATTCTAAATGCAGGATATGTGGAGCTTCATTTTGATAGACTTCAACCAGATTTCACCTAGCCTCCGTCGGACAGCCTCAGTAAAATCGGTGCAATCTTCAAAGGGGATAGCGAAAGGTGTTCAAGTTATAGATTAACATACGTACACCATCAGAACAACGCATATAAGTATGTAAACCACAACCGAAGTTAGACACAAGATAATGTCCAGTTGACCACACAAGGCAGACTTATCATCAACAAGCCGCTAGTGGTATGGAATAAAGAGAAGCTATCTCAATAAAACAACACACACCAAAGTAAGCTACTTGCATGAATTAAGCTACTTGGATACGAAAGGAAGAAGAAACCTTGCTAGCATTTCATGACAAGACGAATTCCATCATCAATGAAAAGATCTATTATCATAAAATGTGTTACACAACAATCTCTTCAAAAGTTTTCAAAGGGAAAACTTTCTTTCTTCTCCAAATGATGCAAAATGCTCTACAAAGCTACACTATCTAGCTCTAAAGCTCTCTCAATGTCTACTCTGATTCTAACTGATCTAATGTTCTAATCTAATCTGATTACAAATGAGGGGGACTCCCCCTTTTATAGCTAGCCAAGTCCCAAAGGACGGCTAGGGTTACAATCAATAGAGTGGCCAGAATCGTGCCACCTCAGCCCTAACCCTAAAAACTGCCAGAATAGGGAGTGGTACATTAAATGAATCAAAGATTCCCACTCACTCCCAAAATAGCAAATGCAATAAATGCTCCATACTCAGTCAGTCTAGAAGATCCTCGTCCAGTAGTGTGTTCCCATTAGCCTTCTCTCTGACTGCCAACTCAACAAATCTGCCAAGTACGGCCTCAACCTCATGAACTGAAATAGGCGAACACAATCCAACTGAAACTCTAACACCGGATCGAAAAGCTCGTGCCTTTGTACAAGATTTTCTCCAAGCAGCTAATGAGTCCTGCGTGTTCTGGATCAAAGTGGAGAATGTAGCAGTATTTCTCAAAGTCATCCTGTACAAAGGTCTTAACATCTGCGAAGAAGGGAACCAACAAACCCCTCAAATTATCAAAACTTATCTCATCTGGATTCAGCCGCCTAGCAAATATGGCCTCGAAAGTGTTCTGAACTCCATCTATGATATTGGCCATGGCCTTGTGTACCCTGGCTGAATCTGCCGTTGCATCGAAGAAGCCACGCGATAGCCGAAGAATACCACCGAGAGAAATCATATCGGTCATTCGCCTGAATGACACCTCCATCAATCAGCAAAACTGCAATGGCACATGCCTCAATACCTCAAGGCCGGATCACCTTACTCTGATAGATAGAGGCATCGCCCCAAGCATGATCCACCGCATCCATCCGTGTCAAAATAGAAGAGGCCTGTTGAAAAGCAAAAGATAGGTCCTCCATGAATTTCCTCGTCCCGGTACGAACTCCGTGACCCATTTGTTGCCTCCTGCCATCCTCCCCAACTCTACTAAGCCGCTGATCGACTCTCTAGGAATATGCGGAGGCTCTATCATCGGGTACATCACCTTACCGAGCGATGACAACTGCCAAACATATCCAACTAACGCTTGTGTTCGTTTCAACTTCTTATATTTTCCTTCTTTTTGAACAATCTATCCTTATGGCAAAGGAAGGAGTTACACCCTCCTCAACAACTGCACCAAAGGGCCCCAAATCCAGAGTGGTGACCACGTAGTTTTCAGGAGCTGCTTCATTCCGGTCACACTCGACTGTGGGACAGCAACGGAAGGGTGCGAGAGCCATCCTCATCGCTGGAGATCTTCGAAAACTTTCTTGCCTTCTTCTTCGGTGGAGGAGCACTGATCCGGTTTAAAAACTCTTCCATCTCAACAGCTGGATCAACCTCCTCACTCGGGCTTCTTCGCATTCTATCTCTAAGCCAATCGGGCACCTCGTATAATATATCAAAGGGCTGCTGCTCCTGTGCCTCGACTTCTCTAACCTGTTCCACTTCTTCCTCATTCTGGCGAGGCTCATCGTCCTCAAGTGGCTGAGTGTCACCGACACTATATCATCATCATCGCCATCATTCATGGCCGCCTCTATCTCCTGCTGAAATTGAGGGTCAGTAATAGTCCCCTCATCATCATGTGATCAATCCTAATGTACATTGGCACTCGCCAATTGACTCCTCCGCGGAGGCTGAATATCATCCTCGTATCTCGGTACCTGATTCATTGTAACCCTCTGATCAGCAAATAAAGACACCTCCTCGTATGCTTGGAGAACGTGTTCCAAAGGTACGCCACAGTAACTCGTGGAGGTTCTGGCTGAACTATTTCTTTCTTTCTGGACTCTAGTCCTCTTGTGATCTGTTTCTTCCTTCCTGTGGTGGGCGTCCTGTGATCTCCCATTAAGTTGTAGGTCAAGGCAATTGACCTACTTTTCAATCTGTTCACCCGTCTATCAACCCAAGCCCTGGTGAATGTCATAACTGGGATGGAAAGAGTATCAAGATCAGCAACCTCGGGCTCTGACCAATCTATAGGCGGAAGTGGAGTATCCCGAACAGCTGCATAGTCTGGATGAACAACATCCATGTCCTCATTAACCTGGTCCGGAACCGGAACTACCTCACACTCCCTGATCAGAG
Organism: Sequoia sempervirens; assembly: GCA_007258455.2. Taxonomy (NCBI): domain Eukaryota; kingdom Viridiplantae; phylum Streptophyta; class Pinopsida; order Cupressales; family Cupressaceae; genus Sequoia; species Sequoia sempervirens. The sequence goes on along the minus strand of VDFB02064744.1, from coordinate 29,605 downwards.
TAATCGGCAACCGAGAGAACATTCTCTTCCTCACTTCAATCTCATCAACTGCATCAGCCCAATAATCCTCAATGGTGGCCTTGTGTTTGAATTCCTCTGACAACACCCAGTTGATGTTATGGTGTGGGTCATAGTGTTGTCTACTTGTGTGATATGAGAAATGATGAAATTGAAGCTCACTTTCAGCTTCTCTACATGCCTGTATCGAAGGACAAACCTCGTCCGAGTTGCCCATCACAACTGGAAACTCTATCCCTCCTTTCTTCTTTTTCTTCTGGATTTTGTCAAAGGCCAGCAACTGTCTAGCTATCTCTAGCATTATTATTTTATTTGGGTACTTAGGCAGCCTATAAGGGTATGAAGAGAATCCTTGCAGCCTAATGTATGAAAATCTCGGAAATTGTATAAACCAGCACCCATACCTCTCAATCAGCTCCTGTGCATTTCTAGAGATTCTGCACTGTAACCTCTCCTGAAGCAGCCTCGTGATGTACATGGTGAATGAATCGTTGACACGTTTATAATAAGTTGTGCTCGAAAGGTGCAACTGCGTACACGCCTCATGAATTTTGAACTGGTGAGAGCCACAACCGATGGGTTCCTTGTAAGAAATTCCTCTGTACCTCGTCATCCGTGCCAACATGTAAATGAGATAGGAGCTCATGTAAAACGTTTTCGTCCTCCGCAAGCTCAGGAGCTGCTCATGTATATTGTCGCTGATCATCTCAGCCCAATTGACATAATCCTTGCCTTCCAACACCAGGTTGATGTAATAAAACATCCAAGGCTCAAAAATATAGGACTGTGGGCATCCACCAACCCTGCTCAGCAACATGATAAGATCACAATATTCCTGCTTCAAGTCCTCTGCTATGATCTGTTTCGGCAACTTCGTACGAGACGGCTTCGGAGTGCTCATCCAGTGAGTGTTAATTGTATCCATGCATCTCTCGAAAGCAGAAGCATACATCCGCTCCGCTCGCTCCCTGGATTTGTAGATCATGTTCCTGTGCACCGGGATCCCAAAAGCTTCACCAATCGCTGCCGGAGTGAGATTGGCAAGTACTTGGCCATCTGGTGACGTGATCGACCGGTGTTCTTTCTCGTAACAGTTGGCGCACTCCATAATCAACTCCGAACACTGAATAGCTGGCAGAAAACCAGCAGCTGCATATAGTCCACTTCGGACGATGTTGTGCGAAGTGACCGAAGCCCGATGACTTCCAATCCCGAACAGCCTGTTCTTGAGAGTCTCCAGGTTGACGGCGCCCAAGTTCGTGTCTGTCAACCTGCCCAATTTCGAAATGAACTTTGACTCCGGCATGAACTTTTTGCTCAGCTTCTTGATCGTAGCTTGTCTTGAGGCACCATTGTCCTTTCCGGTTGTCCTCGCTTCAGCCATCTGCAACATAACAAACGTTCATCAGCAATTAAATTTAATAAAATAAGGCATGATAGGGGCTGCAGTCGAATTCTAGAAGCTGCAATATCTTTCATGTTTGCAAACCTCAGCTTCTTCTCTTGAATAAGTTCAAATTCCGACACTTAGAACAGATTTCTAAGTGAACTCTGATGACCTTACTTCTCAATCAGCAATCAGCAATTTCAACTTCAACTACTTCGTATCAGCAATCAGCAAATTTTAAACTTCTATGACTTGCACTTCAAACCAGCAATCAGCAATCTCACACTAGCAAGTTCGTGCTTTTCTCAACTATTTCAACTCAATACAAGGCGTCCCTTAACCAGCAACTTCAACTAAGCAAATCAGATTTCAAACTTCAACTTAGCAAGGCCGTACTTCTCAAGCAATGGCGCACCTCTTTCAAACTTCTATAATTCAAGCAAATCAAATTTCAGCCACTTAAGTCGTACCTTTTACAAGCAAGCTCAATCTTCAGCAAACACTTCTCCACTCAGCAATGGCGTACCTTTCTCAGCAACTTCAATCAACTCTCAAGTGCGCCCCTTCAGCAACTTGCACTCCTTGGCAAAATTCGAACTTCCTCAAGCTCACTCAGACTTAGCAAATTCGCCTTTCTCAGTTGTGAAAATGAGTGAAAAACTTGCTCATTTTATAGCTAAAATTCAAATTCTAGAAGACGTTAATTTTAGCCAGTGCCATTAAACTCCACTACTCCACTTCAACAATTCAAATTTTCCCTCTCTGGTGTTCCTGACACTTGTCTCCAGTCGTCGGGAATATTATTCTTCTAGAAACTTGACTTTGACTGGCGTTTTGGATTTTACTTTCGACAATTTAAATTCAAATTCATCTTCTCTTAACTCACCAGCCGGAGCTCTGTCACTTGAATTCGAATTTTTCACTTCATCATCTGCTCTGGAAAATTCATCTTCGAAGAATTTAATCACAATTATCTAGGCAACTCCCTTTGGATTCATCGTTCGAAGAAAATTCACTCTGAAAACTCATTTTATTCAAATTTGCCTTAGAAAATTTAAAATTCTCCCTTAGGAAAATTCACCATTCAAGCACTGATTAAATTCTCTACTGAAAAAGTGTCGGCGAAGCTTGAAAGATCTGGAAATCCATTCATCATCACAAATGTTCAGTACCCAGAAGCAAATTTTCGTCAGAATGTCTCGAATTCATGGGTACCCAACGAACGGGTTCATTTAATTTTTTGAATTTTGAACCTTAGAAAAATATTATTTCCATCATTTTAAATTGTTCTTCGCCTGTGATCACTTTGTGTTGTTCTGACCTCTTGAAAAAAATTTGAATCACCTTGCATTATCATCGTCTCTGACTTCATTACTGAGAAAGTTGCTCGTGCTCCGGAAAATTCTATCATCTGAGTTCTAGGCATATTTTCCAAGGAAAATAAATTTGCCTTAGAAAATATTTTAAAATCATCTTGTACTTTTGAAATCTTGCCTTATAAAAAATTTGATTGCCAGTGGAGAGGAATCTTCATTTAGAAAATTTTTATATCAACTTCATTCCCAGCACGCCTTGCACATTTTATCTCCACTTCATCACTTGGAAAATATTCATTCAAAAGCCCAACGCCTTAGATAATTTTTAACACTTAGAAAATATTTTGTTTCTTCCCCTGAGGCGCCTAGCATACTTCAAAACATTTCAACGCCTATAAGATTTTTAAAATCACCATATAACTCCCTAGGCGCACACTTCATTTTAACTCTCAACACCTTGAAATATTTTCCACGCCTTATATCAACCTTACTCCCTTCAAACATTGGCGCATACTTCACACTTAACGTTTTATTCTTAACACCTCCAAAATACTTTCTAACACATTCCAAACGCCTTAGAAATATTCCTAACACCTTATGACTCCCTTCACACGCCTAGCAAGGTTTTCACAAAGGCCCACCACCTTGGGCGCATTCTACACATGAAGAGGGATGACGCCTAAGCTTTCACCACCTTTCACCACGCTAAGTAACATTTTTCACCTTATTTACCACTCGTATTTACCTTTCACATGCAAACATGGGCGCATTTCCTTGTAGGAGGAGGACGAACTTGCAAATGCCTTCAGGTGACCTTTCAACTTCCGTTTTTTGTCTTCATGTGAGCTCATTTGGGCGCATTTAGGAGGGTGAGGAGGACAAGCATGCAAGTTGGGCGCATTTTCATACTAGTGGAGGATGAAATCTCCAACATCTTTGGGTGACCCTTCACCTTCCAAAATTTTGTCTTGACTTGCATGATTTGGGCGCATTTTACCCCCTAAGGAGGACGAGTTTGCTTTGACCTTGTTGACTCTTTGCAAGTTGGGCGCATTTTGATGTGAGAGAAGGATGGGCGCATTTCAATGAGGGTGGCGGATTTTTCATACTTAGAAATTTTTTTGAACCTTTTCCTTCCTTCATCTTGGGCGCATTTGGACCCCTGAGCAGGATGAAATTTCGTTGACTTTCTTTGACTTTCCTGCCTTGGGCGCATTTTGCCCTGGGTGGTGGATGAACTCACATTGCCTGCCGGACGAGACTCCAGACTTAGACAAAATTTTCATCATCCTCGCCAGCTTACGTGCCCTGCTATTTATAGTAAGTTCTCTGAATTCGCGCCTCTGAAGCTCGGAATAGCCTGAAATTTTGAACGTAGCATCCTCATCACCCTGTTAACCTGTCAACACTGCAATTTTTAGTCACCCTGCTATTTATAGCCTGTTTCTGAAGGTGGCTTACTAAAAATAGTAAGCTCTTGATTCTGATAGCTCCCAAGCTCTGATCGACGTGAAATTTTAATGAGGGGCTCCTCACCACGTGACCTGTTGGCTGACACTGATGCATGCAACTGATTTACTATTTTTAGCACGTTTCCAATTTGACTTACTAAAAATAGTAAGTGCTCCGTTTGACCTGAAATTTCACCAGCAGATAGCCTGAAGAACGCTGATCGAGGTGGTTTACACCGGATTTCGAAGATTTTGACTTTTGATGCCTATTTTTAGGCTCCGAAGCTGGAAACCCTAATCTGTATTGCATGTGTATCAAAAGATCTCCGTTTGCTCTCGTTTCTGCTGCACTGCGATCAGCTCGTGATTTTGAACTGCTGGGAAGCGGCTGCCGGGGCATACCTGCTAAAAATAGCAAGTTCCTTGCGGAGTGAGAATCCTTGTTTGCATGTCACACCATCGGCGAAGCTTTAGCGAGAAAACCATCGAGGAATCACGACATGCAAAGAGCTTCGACATACAAACCCTAAAATAGCCTCGGGCCGAATCCACGAAAGTGGTCATCTCGACTTGCATGTTATATCGTCGCGAGAAGGTCTCGAGAAACCCAGAAGGAATATCCAGACATGCAAAGAAAAACTCTGCATCTGGACCCTGAAATTTGCCCTGGAAGCCGGACTGCTAAAAATAGTAAGTTGTCCAATTTTGCTCAAATTTGGCATGCAAGCAGTCTGTACTCACGAATCTTTGTGTGATAGTCCGGAATCTCAAAAGCGGCCCGACAAATTGCACAGGTGCGGACTTACTAAAATAGTAAGTACCTGGGAATTCGATGAGAGAATTTGGGCGGAAACCCATTGGATGCACAAGCGACAACATTGTTAAGTTCAATTTTCAATTTACTGACTTTACTTGACCTTGAATTGACCAGAAAAGATGAAACCCTAATTTTAGACTTGGCCAATATTTCGCGTTTAAGCTCAATGACGTACACAACCCCCCGAAAGACGGACACCAGAAAAGAGACAGAGAGAGAGAGAGAGAAAAAACCCAAGCCAAAAGACCGGAATGGAGCAAAAATTAGGGGGTCCCCATCTTGAATGGGGCGATGTGTGAAAAGGTCACAACAAGTTGATAAAAATTTCCTCACCAAAGACAAGATGATTTGAAGACGAAATTGAAAAATTTCTAAGATAAATTTAAAATGCTAAGTGATATAAAATTTTCTAAGGCACAAAAAATTTCTTCCTTAGGAAAATCATGCCTGGACTTGGAAGTGTGAAATTTTTCAGAAGCACAAATGAAGTTGCCAGTGGAAAAGTCAGTGAGTGCCTGCTTCGCGAGGTGGATAAAATATTTTCAAGTCAAAGCAACAAGAAATGTTCACAGATATGAAGAACGAGAATAAATTTGTTAAAAGTTATTTTTCCAAGGTTCAAAATTCAAGAAAAATTAAATGAACCCGTTTGTTGTATACCCATGAATTCGACAAGTTCTAAAAGAAATTTTCTTCTGGGTATTGAAGATTATCGATGAGGAATGGATTTTAAAGTCTGCCACGCTTTGCCGAAGCCTTCGGGATGGAAATTTTTGATGGGCACTTAAATAATGAATTTCCTAAGTAAAAGTTTGAAAATTTTTCTAAGGCAAGGAAAGAAATGTTTGTGAAGATAAAATGCCTTGGCGGATGAATTTGAAAATGATCGCCTAGATGATTTTTGATCGGGTTCCTGATGAAAACAATTTTCTCGAGCCAGAGTGAACGCCTCGGCCTGTGGAATGAAAATGGAAGCTCAAGTCTCTAGATGCGCCCTAAAGAGGATGAATGATAATATGAAAATTTGGCTAAGGCATGAAGAATTTGAACGCAAAGTTGGCTAAGAAAAATGATGAACCCTTGGAAATCCTGGTAAGTAAGTTGAGTTTATATTATGAAGTGTTCTAATACCCTTCTCCTTGCTTATTTTGCAGGAGGAATGTCAAGACCAAGCGGTGATGACTTAAAGTGATGAAGAAAGTAATCCAAGATGACATTTCAACCTCGAAGGAAGAAAAGTTGCAAGAAAATGGCTAAGTGTTGAGACTTAGTAACAGAGAAGAAATGTTTTCAAAACTCAAGATGGAGAAAAGAATGGAAGCTCGAGCAAAGTTGAAGAACAATGTCAAGAAGAAGATCAAGAACAGTGTGAACGCGTTTCAAAGTTGGAATCTTCTAGAAGGATGATGGACATTAATGGCTCATTTATTGCCCCACTCTTCTTTGTGGCAGTTTTTAGGGTGAATCTTGTTTAGGGCTGAGGTGGCACGATCTAGGCCATCCAACCGATTGTAATTTGAGCCGTCCGTTGGACTGGGCCATCTATAAAAGGGGGAGTCCCCTTCATTTGTACTCAATAGAATTAGAAGTAGAGTTAGATAGTAGAGATTAGAATAGAGAGACAGCTAGGTGATAGCTTAGAGTAGCTTAGTATAGATTGATAGTGTAGTTGAAGAAGGAGGAAAGTTTTCCTTTTAAAACTTTTGCAAGAGATTGTTGTGTAAAACTTTCATAATAAAAGATCTTTTCATTGATGGTGAAATTCGTCTTTGTTATGGATAGCTAGCGAGGTTTCTTCATCCCTTCTACTTCAAGTAGCATAGAGTAGCGTAATTTCATTTTTTATGCAAGTAGATGTTAGTTGTGGAATGTGGTGTTCAATTTGAGCAAACTTCGTCTATCCATACCACTAGTGTGTTCGCTGATGGTGAATGCGCCTTGTGTGGTCAACTGGAATATCGTGTACTTAACTTCGATCAAGATTTGTATGTTTATATGTGTCGTTATGATGGTATTTTCATGCTAAGTTGTGATCTGAACATCTTGAGCTACTCCTCTGAAGATTGCACCGGTTCTGTGGAGGCTGTCCGAAGCAAGGCAAAGCAGAGCCTGGTTGAGGCTTGTGAAAATTGATCGCCATGTCCCACGCCTTAGAATAAATTTAGACTCTCTAAACCCTGCAACCACTTTACATTCAGTACTTTCTGGTTAGAATAGGAAATCCGTGCTTCATTGATAAATCTGTCGAACTGTGAAAACCCCTTCCTCTGCTGTCGAACAATTCCGTAAGTCCCCTTGAAATACCAGCAAATCACATCGAGCCAACTGAGACTATTCGCACTAAAAGAACCTTGGAGTTGAACGCGCGAACTTTCTTGCAATCTTAGCGTGCTGGATACTATTGATGTGATTTTTATGACCGCACCAATCAGCAGAACAAAGTTGTCTGAAGGCTACTCCATTCTCTCTTGATCAAAGTATTTCGTGCGCTAAGATTGCGAGAAAGTTCGCAAGTTCAACTCCAAGGTTCCGAAATACTTGGAATACCCTCAGTTGGTTTGATGTGAATTGCTGTTTTCACAAGGGGACTTACACAATTGTTCAGGATACTTGCAGTTAACAGTAAATGGATGATTGGAAGGGATTTGTGCAATGCGGATGATTTAGCAATATGGTACGTTCTCTAAAACTAACCAAAGAGGAACGGAAAGTAAATGAGTGTAAGGGTGAGAAGGTTCTAGATTCTACTCTAAGGTGAGATGTGGGATCAATCTTAACGAGCTTCAACCAAACTCTGTTCCGCCTCACACTGGACAGCTTACACAAAGTAGGTGCAATCTTCAAAGGGATAGCGAGTAATTTTCAAGTCACAACCCAACATCAAGATACCGTCAAAACGACGCATGCCAAGGCATGAGCTACAACTGAAGTTAAGCTTATGAAAGTCTCCAGTAGACCACACAAGGAAAACTTGCCGTCAGCAAGCCGCTAGTGGTATGGAATGAAATGAAGTGCCTTGATCAATGCCACACATCCACAGCTACTATCTACTTGCATGAAATGAAAATGCTACTTTAAACTATTTTACGCTACTTGGATTCAAAGGGATGAAGAAACCTTGCTAGCTATCCACAATGAAGACAAATTTCACCATCAATGAAAAGATCTTCTATTATGAAAGTGTTACACAACAATCTCTTGCGAAAGCTTTCAAAGAAAACTTTCCTTCTCCTCCAGACTATGCTAAACTATCAAGCAAAATGTCTACTTTGCTCTACTCTCTAGTCTGATCTCCAATCTGATTCTAGTCTCTAATTCTAATGAATTACAAATGAGGGGGACTCCCCCTTTTATAGATAGCCCAGTCCAAAGGACGGCTAGGGTTACAATCAAAAGAATGGTTAAGATTAAGCCACCTCAGCCCTAACCCTAAAAACTGCCAGAATGGGGAGTGGTACATTAAATGAATCAAATATTCCCACTCACTCCCAAAATAGTAAAGGCAATTAATGCCCATAATCAGTCTTCTAGAAGATCATCGTCCAGTAGTGCATTCCCATTCTCCTTCTCTCTGGTTGCAAACTCAATGAACCTGCCAAGCACAGCCTCAACCTCCTGAACTGAAATAGGTGGAATGCAATCAAGCTGGAATTCTAACACCGTGACTAATTGCTCATGCCGTGCACAAGATTTTCTCCAAGCAACTAAGGAATCCTGCGTGCTCTGGATCAAGCTGGAGAAAGTAGAAGTGTTCTCAAAGTCATCTTGTATGAAGGTCTTCACCTCTAAAAAGAAAGGCACCAGCCTACCCCTCAAATTATCAACAGTCACCTCATCTGGATTCAACCGCCTAGCAAATATAGCCTCGAACGTATTCTGGACTCCATCAATGATATTGGCCATAGCCTTCCGTACTATAGTTGAATCTGCCTGTGCCGCGTCGAAGAAACCACGTCCTGTGATTGCTGAAGAATACCATCTAGAAGAGTCATACCTGTCATTCTCCTGAATGACCCCTCCATCAATCAGCAACCGCAAAGGAACACGTCTCAATGCCTCAAGACGCTGAATTACTTTGCTTTGATAAACAGAAGCATCACTCCAGGCCTGATCAACCGCCTCCATCCATGCCAAAATACTAGAAGCCTGCTGAAAAGCAAGAGCAAGGTCCTCCATGAACTTCTCTGTCTCAACACGAACTCCCGTGACCCATTTATCTGCCTCCTGTGCCATCTTCCCTAACTCCAACAAGCCACTAATCGACTCTCTAAGTATCTCAGCTGGAAGTTCTATCGCTGGAATCTCCTGCCCACGAGGACGAGACAACTACTGCATATATCCTATCAAAGCCTTATGGTCTCTTTTCAACTTCTTGTACTTTCCTTCCTTTTTAAATAATCTGTCCTTGAGCGCATGGTAGGAGTTATCATACTCCTCTACAATTTGTGCACCTGTGGGGCGTCCTAACTCCAGAGTTGTGACCATGTAGTTTTCTGGTACTGCTTCGTCTCGATCACAATCAACTTGTGGCACTGCCATGTGAAGGGTACGAGAACCATCCTCATTAGTCGAAATCTTTGAAAATTTTCGTGCTCTCTTCTTCTGTGGAGGTGCGCTGATCCTGTTCAAAAACTCTTCCATTTCAACTACTGGATCAATCTCTTCACTGGGGCTTCTCCTCATCCTATCTCTAAGCCAATCAAGTACTGTATACTATATATCAAATGGCTGCTGTTCTTGTGCCTCTACTTCACGGACTTGTTCAACCTCTATATCATTCTGGTGAGGCTCATCGTCCTCAAGTGGCTGAGTATCTCCTGAAACTATATCATCATCATCTTCCAAAGCCATCTCTAATTCTTGCTGAAACTGAGGGTTAGTAGCAGTCCCCTCATCAGTCTGTTGATCATCTCTACTAGGTGCATTGACGCTCTGGCCAACTAACTCTCTCCGAGGTGGCTGATTATTTTCTTGTACTACTTGCACCTGATTCAATGCATTTCTTTGATCAGCAAATAAAGAAACCTCCTGTATACTTGGAGAACATGTCTCCAATGGCGTGGGTGATTCAACTGCAACTCTTGGAGGCTCTGGCTGAACAGGCTCCTGCCGAACTGGCTCTTTCCTTCTAGATTCTGGACCTCGTGTGATTTGTTTCTTCCTGCTGGTAGTGGGTGTCCTGTGATCTCCCATCAAATTGTAAGTCAATGCAATTGACCTACTCTTCAACCTGCTCATACGTCTGTCAACCCATGCTCTAGTAAATGTCAAGACTGGGATAGAAAGTGTGTCCAAGTCTGCAACCTCTGGTTCTGACCAATCCGGGAGTGGAAGTGGAGTATCTCTCACTGCTTCATAATCTGGATGGACAACGTCCATATCCTCATTTACCTGGTCTGGTACCGGAATGACTTCACACTCCCATCATGCGTTTTATTGGAAACCCACTTTCCCCGACTTCAGCCGTCCGGACGATCAGCCCAATAATCCTCAATATTTGTCTTATTAAATTCTCCGACAAGCATCCCATTTGATGCGCTGTATGCGGATCATAGTGTTTGCCACCGTGATATAGGAAAAGGTGATAACCTAGTCGCCTCTCAGAAGTCGCCGTAATTTAGAAGCGATTACCACTCGAATTTTGCCCGCTAATAATTGGGAAGTCAACACCTCCTTCTTCTTCTTTTGAATTTTATCGTAGCAACCAATTGCCTAGATATCTCTAACATTAAAATTCTATTGGTTGGGTACTTAGGCAGCCTATATGGATATGATGAAAAACCTTGCAGCCTTATGTAAGAAAACTTTTGAAACTGTATAAACCAAAGACCCATACTTCAATCAATTCTGGCTTCTTCGTAGAGATCCTCGCGGATGTCTACACTCGCTAACACCTCGCGATGTGCATGGTGAAGGCATCATTGACATGTTTAAACTAGTACTGTTTGGCGCATCATGACAAAGCCCCGCACAACCGAAGCAAAGAAATAGAAGAATTTCCCTTCCTCTCTTCTCACAAACTAATGTTCTCATGAAACTTCACATATATGGGTCAAAGATAAATTTACAAGAAAGCCCAGGAAACGCCTTCTGTTCTTCTTGCCCGTGAGCTGCCAGGTAAATTGTCGACCAGCCCGCTGACGCATTCTTTCCCTTCTAGCACGGTTGATGTAATAGAACATCCATGGTTTGCAATAAAAGATCATGGCAATCCTCCAATTTACAAGATCACAAGATCACAATAATCAAGCTTCGTCATTCGCTATAATTCTGTTCCTAAGTAGGCCACAGACGAGAGGGCTTGGGGTTGTTCTCATCCAAAGGAGGTTGATCATCTCAGACATCTCTCGAATAATGCAAGAGAGATAAAGACTGCCTTTCCTTTGATTTGTAAATCATGTTCATGCCCGATTGTAAAGCTTCACCAATAGTCGAGAGGGAGTGAGGTTACAGCACTTGACCATCTCAAAAGACATGATTGACTCCGCGATCCTTCATAAAGGAAGTTGGAAGACTCCATCATCCAACACCTAATGGTCAAGGCGGAAAACCAAATAGCTGCATATATAACCACTTTCGAACATACAGAAGTGTTCAAGGTTGATGATTACCATTTCCTCGATTTTGATTCTTGAAATCTCCAAGCGATGAGCCCAAATTTGTATCTCATCTCGTTCAACCTCAAGCAACTGTATTCTCGCATGAAAGACTTGCTCGCCTTCTTTTATGCACTGCCCGGATGCACCATTGTTTTGCTTAGCTGTCCCAGCTTCAGCTATCCGGCAAACAGACATCCATCAGCAAATTAACTTAGAAAAATAAATAAAATACTTTGCAGGGCTGCCAGTCGACTTCAAGAACTTGAGAAGCTGCAATATTATTTCTCATTTGCAAACCTCAACTTCTCTAAATTCGAACCTTCAATACTTAGTAAGTTCTGGCAAGTAAACTCAGCAACTTCACACTCTCAGAAGATTTTCTAAGTTGGCTGCAATAACTTCAATCAGCAATTAAACTCTTGTAAACTCGCACTTCTCCAACCTCAAATAGCTTAGCAAGTGTGCACTTCCTTAGCTTCAGCAACTTCACTCTTTGAAATTTAAATTTCTCACTTGCATTGCAACTTCAAATCTCAGCAGCAAATTCAGATTTCAGATTTCAGCCTTCAGCTTCAGCAAAATTTCGAACTTCAGTCTCAGCAACTTCCAACGCCTAGGATTTAGCAACTCACTCTCCAGCTTCAAAAATTCGAACTTCCTCAACACTTGCAGCCTTAGCAACTTTCAGCTTCACATTCAACTCAGCAAATCGAATTTTCCACTTGCACATTCACACTTCAGCTTCAGCAACTTCCTGCAACACTGGACTTAGAGCAAATCGAACTTCTTCAACTGTGAAAAGAAGTGAGAAACTTCTCAATTTTATAGCAAAAATCGAATTCTAGAAGGAGCTAAGTTTAGCCAGTGTATTAAATTTCCACTAAGAATTCGAATTTTCCCTCTCTGGTATTTTCGACACTTGTCTTCCGACGTCAGGAATCTTATTCTTCTAGAAGTTCAACTTTGACTAGCATCTTTTAAATTCACTTTCGAAAATTTTTAATTTAAATTCATCTTTGGTAATTTCCATTCACCAGCCGAAGTTTTGTCTTGCAAATTTTAAATTTTAATCACGTCTGATGCTCTGGAAAACTCATTTGTGAAGAACTCAATCAAAATCATCTAGGCAATTTACTCTAAATTCATCGTCGAAGCATTTTCCTTTCAAAAACCATTTTATTCAAATTTGCCTAAGAAGATTTTAAAATTTTCCCTTAGGAAAATTCATAATTCGAGAACCGATTAAATTCTTCATGCTGAAGGCCCTGGCGAAGTGAATAAGACATGGAAATCCATTTCTCATTGAAGATCATCAGTACCTAGAAGAAAATTTTCTCGAAAACGTGATGAATCCATGGGTACACAATGAACGGGTTCATTTAAATTTTTAAAATTTTGAACCTTAGAAAAATATTCAATCAATTTAAATCCGTTCTTCATCTCTGTGAACATCCTGTGTTGCTCTGACTCGAAGAAATTTTAAATTCATCCTGCAATGCCAGCATCTTCTGACTCCGTCACTGGAAAAATTCATTCGTGCTCCAAGAAAAATTCTACCACCTTCAAGGTCTAGGCATATTTTCTAAAGGAAGAAAATATTTTGCCTTAAAGAAATTTTGAATCACTTAGCATTTTGAAAATTTTTCCTTGGGAAATTTTTTTTCAACTTCATCCATTTTGCCAGTGGTGGAAATTTTTTTTTATTGCATTAATTCACTTAGAAAATTTTCCTGAAGGCACACATCATGGAAGATATTTAATCCCAACGCCTAGCATATTTTATTCACCCTTTATCTCTGGCGCATTTAGCTTATTAGATTTCCATGCCTAGTAATATTCCTCATCTCCACTTCCAACGCCTAGGATCAACTTTGTTTTCACCACGCCTTGTATTTTACCTCACTCACCTTAGGCGCAAATGACATTTGAAGAAGAATATTGACCATGCCTTAGCAATGTTTTCCATTTGCCACCTTAATATTCCCAACGCCTCACATATTATATTCATCACCCTTATCAACTTTAGGCACATACCACACTTGAAGGAGAATATTAGACACGCCTAGCATATTTCACTTCAAGCTCAACACCTTGGGCGCATTTTGCTATAGGAGGTGGATGAAGTTTGTAACGCCTCCAACAAGTGACCCTTTGACTTCCTTATTTTGTCCTTACATGGCCTCTTTTGGGCGCATTTAGGCATGTATGAAGGATTAACATTTCCCACACCTAGCCTTTTGACTTTTCTAACTTTGGGCGCATTTTGCCATGTAAGGTGGATGAAAACTTTGACTTCTTCTTTGAATTCTTTGACCCTCTTGTTGCATGGGGGCATTTGGCCATATGTGAAGGACGAGTTCCATACTTAGAGAATTTTTTGGCATCTTGCTTGCATGTGAGGGGCGCATTTTGGCATAGGTGATGGATAAACTTTGTTGACCTCCTTGACTTTCTTGGGCGCATATTATACTTGATGAAAGATGGGCACAAATGGAGGGTGGTGGAGGATATCTTTGCCTTAGAATATTTTTCTCATCAAACTCTTAAAGTGGGCGCATTTTGCTATAGGAGGTGGATGAAGTTTTATACTTAGAAAAATTTTCAAACATGAGACCTTGCGTGAGGGCGCATTTTGAGGTAGCTACAGGATGAAACTTGTGCCTTAGAAAATTTTTATGCTTCCTCATCAAGCAGGGCACATTTGGAGGTGGCAGGAGGATGAACTCATTTCATAGAATAATTTCAATCACCTTGAAGGCAAGCATGGCGCATTTGGAAGTGTCTGCAGGATGAAACTCAGACTTAGACATTTTTACCTTCTTCTGCCAGCTTATCCATGCCCTGCTATAAATAGTAAGCCTTTTAATTCTCACACTTCAGAAGCTCAGATTGTCTTGAAATTTTGAACACTGCATCTTTACGATCTTGTCAACCTGTTGACACTGCTATTCCGGGTTGGCCTGCTATTTTTAGCCTATTTCTGAAGGTGGTTTTCTATTTATAGTAACTGCCTGCTTTTGATACCTCCACAACTCTGTTTGACTTGAAATCTAAATGAAGTGCTCCTCACCACGTGACCTGCCTGTTGGCATCAGCGCCTGATGCTGACTTTCTATTTTTAGCCTGTTTCCAAAATGACTTACTATAAATAGTAAGTGCTCTGTTTGTCTTCAAATTTTACCAGCAGACAGCTTGAAGGATGCTGATCGTGGTGGTTTACACCGGTTTTCAAAAGTTTTGACTTTTTACCCCTTTTTTCAGGCCCCGAAGCTGGAAACCCTAATTTGTCTTGCATGCATATCAAATGATCTCCGTTTGTTCTTGTTTATGTTGCATTGCGATCAACTCATGATTCTGAAGTGCTGGGAGGCGGCTGTCGGGATGCACCTGCTAAAAATAGTAAGTTTCCAAATAGGTGGTTATCTCCGTTTGCATGTCACATCACTGCGAAGCTCTCAAAAAACCCATAAGGAATATGCGCACATGCAAGAAACCCCACAGTAACCCTAAAATAGCCTCTAAGGTCAATCCCTGAAAACCATTTTGCATGTTATACGTACGCAGCGTCTTGAAACCCAAAAGAATCTTCGACATGCGCTCAAAACTCTTCAGAGATTCGCCCCAAAATCCGCTTCAGAAATTGAACCGCTAAAATAGTGTTGTTCACGGAAGTTCAAATTTTACCACAAAACTCTGCGATGTAAGTTCTAGACGCCAATGTGACCATACTGGCTAAACAGAAAATGCTCCGCGAAATTTCACACTACCAGTACCAGCGGCAGCCGTAACTGGCTGAAATTTCGCGAAGCCCCGCTAGAAGCACAACGGTCAATAGTGTTGGCCTTTATTTTCACCTCCTTATTGACCTTCGACCAGATTGGTGAAAGTACAAACCTAATTTTCGCATTCTGGCCAAATTCATGTTTAAACTCACTGGCGAGACATTCTAAAGGTGATAGAAAAGAGACTGGCAGAGAGAGAGAGAGAGACAAAACCAAAGCCAAAAAGACCAGAATGGAGCAAAAATTAGGGGTCCCCATCTTGAATGGGGCGATGTGTGAAAAGGTCACAACAGATACTTTGATCAAGAGAGAATAGGGTAGCCGTTGGCGACTTTATTCTGCGTTGGTGCGGTCGCAAAAATCACATCAACAAGTTACTTTATTCACTTTATGCTTCAAGTCTTTATTTTGTGGCTCCTTTCCTTGCCTAGGGGCTTCATGTCTTTTGGCTTCACAAAATTCCCTAAATGACACAAGTTCCCTAAGGTCGGGTTCAAGATCTCTATATGCTCTAATGATTTCTTTGGTTCTATTTGGTGTTGGATCCATCTCCTCCTCCCTTCTTGGACCATTCTCCTTGGTTATGAAGGGGGGTTTGGGAACTCTGGGTGTGAATGGCCCATTATTAGCCTCTGAATGATTTAAACTTACATCTCTCCCATTTGAGGGATTAATTTTTAGGTTGCTGATTGAGTTTTCCATATTTTGCAAAGTTTGGATGAGTGCTTGGTTTGCCTTTTCTAACCCTTTATTTTGGTGCATAAGGGTTTGATTGGTTTGTTCCATAAAGGCCCTTAGTTCATTGGACAATTGTTCAGCCATGGACCCCCTTTTTTGGTGGGCTTGCATACACCCATGTACAGGATGGCAGGATTATGCTCTAATACCAATTGTAATGTCCCCTTATTAAACTTACCCTAGAAGCATAAAATGCATAAGTTAGGACATAGAATTTGTTTTTACCAACACATAATTTTGCTCATGTAAATTGTCTTGAAGACCTACACACATCATGCTTTACAAGAAAAATACACATAGCATCTTAATCCAAATTAAATTAGGCAATTTCAAATTGACATTTCAAGAATAAGATAAATGCTTTATCATCTAGTGCATAAACTATCATAATCTGGTATGACTTATTACTCATGATTGGAATAGATCTTCGCCTTTCCCTCTTTCCTAAACCCCATCGGCGGATGGAAGAATTATTGTGCCAAGGCACGTGGACAGTCTCCAATTGGATTTACTCAAGGTTTCTTACCTGTCTTGGGGCCATCCATCCATTGACCAAATTACCAGCCTTTCCCTCGACAAACTTCCTATCCAAGTGGGTATTAGTGAAAAGGATTTTGGCCTGAAGTCTATCCTCATAGTAAAGTCATAATAACTTGGTAAAGCACAATAATTGCTGCAAGCAACATTATTGTGGCATTGACAAGTAGTATCCATTAATCCACAAATTGTCTTACATTGTATGGAAGAACTTAATAGACTGACATACATATATTCATTGATTACCAGACGTATCAATTAGTCTCTTTTGTATTCACATTTCATATTGTAGTAAATCGAATCCACAAAATGTTCATAAACAATTATAGATACTGTTCTAATCTATTGCAAACTAGTTACTATACAGTATCCCTCTGTAGAAGAATTCATATTATTTCCAGAATATACATATTGACCAATCGATGAGGTTACTTACCTCTATGTGGCGTACTTAGTCTAAGTTTCTTCAAACATGTCTCTTGCTATCTATCCGACTTCTTTAGATGCGATTATATTGTATTCCTCTATTTGTAATAACTTTAGTTTGATCATATGATCTTAACTATTTTTCAGTGGGTTGAGGCACTTACCTCTATTCGATGCACTATCTGGGTTTCTCAGGACAAGTTTCCTATAGCACGACCTTGCTTCTCCACGCGATGGTTTCCAAACATGTTCAAGCACTCTGTGCGCCTTCTAATTTTCCCCTGATCAATCTTTTCTTTCCATGCGATTATTCGTTTATTCCCTTCTCTTCTACGTGATGATCCTCTATTGGGACTAAGAGCCGTTCTTTAATTCTTTTCCAAAGGACGTGACCTCCCTACTGGGTCATGACCTTCTGAGGACATATCTTTTTGAAGGGGCATTTGGAAATGATACGCCCATTCAACGCTGCACGAGAGTCCTTCCCGAGATGCTTATAATAATTTTCATGTACATGCTTTAACTAAATATCGATACTTGGTAGTATTTGAGACTATGTTCATTTTATTATTTTATTATTTTATTTACTTGTTTACTATATTCAGTAATACAATTATTATCAGAAAAGGGTTTACATAATGCTTGTTTTGGTAAACATATTTTATAAGAATAATAGTTTGATGTTGTCACTAACATTTAATAATATGAAGGATAATCATAAAGACCTTGATGGAAAGAATGACAATTATTTATATTTATTCAACATCTCATATTAGTATTTTACAAATTCGGGCATGGCAGTCCGCCCTCACAATTTGCTTGTCCTCGAAAAATTCAAACTTGGGTGTTTTAAGATCTCTTCACTTTCCCATGTAGCATCTTCCTTAGGTAACCCCTTCCATTTAATCAATTATTCAGGGATAGTTTTGTTCCTCAACCTTTTCTCTCGCATGTTACTATGGTTTCAGGTTCCAAAACAAGTCTACCTTTGTCATCAAGTGGTGGCAAGAGTTACATGTTCATCTCCCTCATACCTTGCTTTCTTGCATACATTTTCCTTCATTTCTTCATTGGTGGTTGCCTCTATCTTGTGGGCTCGACCCCTCTTTTCGCATTTATGCCTAGGTGACCACTCTGCATTGCAACGGTGACAAGGGTTCTTCTTCCTATTGTCTTCTTTCTTTTCACAAGTGTGCCCACGCTCCCATGGGCCTTTACATGTGAAGCACAAATTCTTGTCCCTTAGTTCATCACATTCTCTTTTGGTGAGGGGATTGTGGCGTGGATTATCTTTTTTGTGAGAATGCTTGCTATGGTTCTTTGTAATTTTAGGACTTGCTGCTGAAGTTTCTAGCCTTAAGGCTTTTTCTATGGCATCCTCAAGATTTATTGGGTTGAGAGCACTTACTAGCCCTCTTAGAGACTCTTTTAGTCCCTCCACAAAGAGGTATGTGAGTCTGTCTTCCCCTATCCCTGAAACTCGGACTGAGATTTTCTGAAATTCAGTAATGTAGTTTTCTACTGTTCCTTGCTGTTTTAGTTGAGTGAGCCTTTTATAATCTTCTTGGGGATGTTTCCGATCAAACCTCCTAATGAGTTTTTGTGAGAATTCTTCATAGGAGGTTATATTTTGGTGGCCTTGGGTGAGGATTCCATGGTGCCACCATTCATGGGCTAAGCCTTCCAAATGTAAGATTGCAAATTGAAGTGCATCTTCTTCTGTCATTGGGCTGAGGGTGAAATAGGTATTTAGCTTTTGCAGCCAAGCATGGGCGGTGATTTTGTTTGAGCCATCAAAGTTAGGCAAGGTTACTTTATTCACTTTATGCTTCAAGTCTTTATTTGGTGGCTTCTTTCCTTGTCTAGGGGCTTCATGCCTCTTGGCTTCACAGAATTCCCTAAATGACACAAGTTCCCTAAGCTCGGGTTCAAGATCTCTATACGCTCTAATGATTTCCTCGGTGCTGTTTGGTGTTGGATCCATCTCCTCCTCCCTTCTATGACCATTCTCATTGGTTATGAAGGGGGGTTGGGAACTTTGGGTGTGAAAGGCCCATCATTAGCCTTTGAATGATTTTAACTTACGTCTCTCCCATTTGAGGGATTATTTTTTAGGTTGCTGATTGAGTTTTCCATATTTTGCAAAGTTTGGATGAGTGCTTGGTTTGCCTTTTCTAACCCTTTATTTTGGTTCATAAGGGTTTGATTGGTTTGTTCCATAAAGGCCCTTAGTTCATTGGACAATTGTTCAGCCATGGACCCCTTTTTTCGGTGGGCTTGCATTCACCCATGTACAAGATGGAAGGATTATGCTCTAATACCAATTGTAATGTCCCCTTATTAAGCTTACCCTAGAAGTATAAAATGCATAAGTTAGGACATAGAATTTGTTTTTACCAACACATAATTTCGCTCATGTAAATTGTCTTGAAGAACTGCACACATCATGCTTTACAAGAAAAATACACATAGCATCTTAATCCAGATTAAATTAGGCAATTTCAGATTGACATTTCAAGAATAAGATAAATGCTTTATCATCTAGTGCATAAACTATCATAATCTGGTATGACTTATAACTCATGATCGGAATAGATCTTCGCCTTTTACTCTTTCCTAAACCCCATCAGCGGATGGAAGAATTATTGTGCCAAGGGCATGTGAACGGTCTCCAATTGGATTTCCTCAAGGTTTCTTACCTGTGTTGGGGCCATCCATCCATTGACCAAATTACCAGCCTTTCCCTCCACAAACTTCCTATCCAAGTGGGTATTAGTGAAAAGGATTTTGGCCCGAAGTCTATCCTCATAGTAAAGTCATAATAGCTTGGTAAAGCACAATAATTGCTGCAAGCAACATTATTGTGGCATTGACAAGTAGTATCCATTAATCCACAGGTTGTCTTACATTGTATGGAAGAACTTAATATACTGACATACATATATTCATTGATTACCAGACGTATCAATTAGTCTCTTTTGTATTCACATTTCATATTATAGTAAATCGAATCCACATAATGTTCATAAACAATTATAGATATTGTTCTAATCTATTGCAAACTAGTTACTATACAGTATCTCTCTGTAGAACAATTCGTATTATTTCCAGAATATACATATTGACCAATCGATGAGGTTACTTACCTCTATGTGGCATACTTAGTTTGAGTTTCTTCAAGCGTGTCTCCTGCTATCTATCCGACTTCTTTAGATGCAATTATATTGTATTCCTCTGTTTGTAATAACTTTAGTTCGATCATATGATCTTAACTGTTTTTTAGTGGGTTGAGGCACTTACCTCTATTCGATGCGCTGTCAGGGTTTCTCAGGACGAGTTTCCTGTAGCACGACCTTTCTTCTCCACGTGATGGTTTCCAGATGTGTTCAAGAACTCTGTGTGCCTTCTACTTTTCCCCCGATCAATCTTTTCTTTCCATGCGATTATTCGTTTATTCCCTTCTCTTCTACACGATGATCCTCTGTTAGGACTAAGAGTCGTTCTTTAATTCTTTTCCAAAGGACGTGACCTCCTTGCTGGGTCGTGACCTTTTGAGGACGTATCTTTTTGAAGGGGCATTTGGAAATGATACCCCCATTCAACGCTGCACGGGAGTCCTTCCTGAGATGCTTATAATAATTTTCATATACATGCTTTAACTAAATATCAATACTTGGTAGTATTTGAGACTATGTTCATTTATTATTTTATTATTTTTGTTTACTTGTTTACTATATTCAGTAATATGATTATTATTAGAAAAGGGTTTACATAATGCTTGTTTTGGTAAACATATTTTATAAGAATAATAGTTTGATGTTGTCACTAACATTTAATATTATGAAGGATAATCATAAAGACCTTGATGGAAAGAATGACAATTATTTATATATATTCAACATCTCATATTAGTATTTTACAAATTCGGGGGGCATGACAAAGGCTCACTGAGACTCACCTAGACTTGGCGAGTCTGGGAGATTCAGAAGCTAAGTACTCGCCAAACTCATTGAGTTTGGTAGACTTTCTAGACTCACCGAGTCTAGTGAGTCTTGTTGTGACCTTTTTCACACATCGCCCCATTGCAAATGGGGACCCCCTAATTTTGGCTTTGCTTTTGGGTCGTTTTGTTGTTGTCTCTCTTTTCTATGGTCTGCCTTCTAGGGGACGTGCCCGTCATTGAATTTAAGCGTCAAATTTGGTCAAGTCTCAGAATTAGGGTTTTGAATTTTCCAGCCAACTTGAAGTCAAATGAAGAGAATAACTTGAAATTTGAGACTAACATTGTTGTCAGTATGCTTCCAGCAGGTTTCCACTGAAGTTTCGTCAGATTCTGGCAACTTACTATTTTTAGTAAGTGTGCAATTACAGGTGTTCCATCAACATTCTTGAAATTCCGACAGTCACACTGCATCCAGAACGTGTCAAGCTACTTGTCTGCAAATTTTGAGCTGAAATGGACAACTTACTATTTTTAGCAGTTTAGCTTCTGAGGCAAATTTCAGGGGTTATATGCAAAGTTTTTCAGTGCATGTCTGGAGATTCCTTCTAGGTTTTCGGAGACCTTCGCGATGTTGTAACATGCAAAGTGAGATAACGACTTTCAGAATTTAGTCTTCTGAGGCTATTTTTAGGGTTTGCATGTTAGGATTTTCTTTGCATGTCTGCATATTCCTTGTGGGTTTTTCGAGAGCTTCGCGATGATATGACATGCAAACAGAGATAATCACTCCTTCAACAACTTACTATTTTTAGTAGATACATTCCGGCAGCTGCCTCCCAGCACTTCAGAATCACGAACTGATCGCAATGCAACAGAAATGAGGACAAACGGAGGTCATTTGATACACATGCAAGACCAATTAGGGTTTCCAGCTTCGGGACCCAAAAAGGCGTAAAAAGTCAGAATTTTCGAAAACTGATGTATACCACCGCGATCAGCATCTTTCAAGCTATCCGCTGGTAAAATTTGAAGGCAAACGAAGCACTTACTATTTATAGTAAGTCATTTCAGAAACTGGCTAAAAATAGTAAGTCAGCCGCATGCGCCAGTGTGAACAGGCAGATCACGTGGTGAGGAGCACACCTTTCGAATTTCAAGTCAAACGGAGTTGTGAAAGTCTCAGAAGCAAGCAGTTACTATAAATAGTAAGCCACCTCTAGAAACATGCTATAAATAGCAGGTCAGTGCAAGGCATCAGCAGGTACAGGTCAAGCAAGTAATGAAGACCCTATGGTGCGAATTTCAAGACAAACGGAGTTGCAGAGGATGGAAAATCAAACACTTACTATTTTTAGCAGGTTGGTACAGAGGAATTAGGGTTTCCTAAATTCAAGGGCAGAGCACGACATCCATGCAGAAGCAGCATCCAGCCACGATCACCACACTTCAGGCATTCAGCACAGGTACAGACAGATATCAGGCATCAGTAGCACAAACACATCTCGAGGTTCAGAACAAAGCAATATCAGGCTTTCTGGAGTCAAAAGTCAATCCAAAGCACAAAATTTGCAGAATTTTCTAAAAATAGCAAATTAGGGTTAGCATGATCGAGTTGCCCTAAATCAGGCAAAGAGCATAAAATTCACTGAAATTGATAAATTTTCAAGTCCAGCCAGTGAAGAACGCCTTTAAAAACTGAAGGTTGGTGGAAATTGTCTAAGCACTTGAAATTTGAAGTTCACAGGTCAAAATTCACCTTGAGAAACTGAAGACAGATGAAATTCTACTAAGGCATTGAAAAATGGAAGCTTGCCTAGGGAAATGCGCCCAAGCTTGAGAAGACAAAGAGGTGGCCTTGAAGCTTGTTTAAGATTGCTAAATTGAAAGTACAAGAGGTCAAATGCACCCTTGAGGAGAGAATGAGGGTGAAAATCTTCTAAGTGTTAGAAACTGGAAGCTCCCCCATCAAAATGCGCCCATGAGGAATGAGATGAAGAATTCACTCTAAGGCATGAAAAATGAAGCATGAGGGCCTAAATGCGCCCAAGATGAAGAGAAGGACATTTGAAAATTTTCTGAGTGTTGACACAAAGTGGAAGCTTGACAAGTAAAATGCGCTCTTGAAGTGGAGGAGAGTTGATAGAAATTTTCTAAGTTTGAAAATTGGAAGCTCATGCCTCCAAATGCGCCCTTGAGGGAGGAAAGCATGAGAAATTTACTAAGTCTTTTAAAATGGGAATAGCACCCCCAAAATACACCCTAGAAGAAGATGGAAGCAAGTAAAAAAATTCTAAGTCTAGAAAATGGAAGTAGGGGGTCCCATATGCGCCCACTTTGTGAAGAGGTCTATGCATTGTCTAAAGTGTCAAAATTGGAAGCTCAACATGCGTTTTGCGCCTTAACCTTGGTGAGTGATGAAAATATTTCTAAGTATAGTGAACTTGGAGTTGCCCCTTCTAAATGCGCCTTAGCTTGCAACGAGGGAGTTTGAAAAGTTTTCAAGACTGGGAAATTCTTGTAAGGCACCAAAACTCAGAGTAAGAGGGGTGGAATGCGCCCAAGGAACTTGGAGTAAAAGGAAAACTTCAAAAAATTGCTAAGTGTGGGAAACTAAAAGTTGAAGGTGGTATATGCGCCTTAACTTTGAAAGATGACTTCAAAAACGGCTAAGGCATTGAAACTCAAAGTAGATCATGCTATTTGCGCCTTAGCAAAAGGGTGACTTCCAAAATATTCTAAGTTGAGCCTACGTTTTTGCGCCTTAAAAAGAGGAGAGCCACTTGGAAATTTCTCTAAGTTTTGATAATTTAAAGTCCATGGTGCCAAATGCGCCTTAAGTGAGTTGGGTTTAAAAAAAAAATTTCTAAGAAGAAATGAAAGTGCAAGGTATGAAATGCGCCTAGCTTGTGGAGGTGCAAGAAAATATTCTAAGTTATGAAAAGTGGAACCTCCATGGTAGAAATGTGCCCAGCTTTGAAAGAAAGGCATGTGAAATTTGTCTAAGTGTTAAAAAGTGAAGGTGGAAGGCCTCAAATGCGCCATGGCTGAAGCTGGAGACGGATGAGAAATTTAACTAAGTGTCCAAAATTTGAAGCTTGAGCTCTTATATGCGCCTAAGTCAAGGAAGTGGAGGTAAAATTTTCTAAGGAATTGAAACTGGAAGTCCACCATGTTGAATGCACCTGGCTTGAAAGAGGCAATATCAAAAGTTTAAAATTTTCTAAGTGTGAAAATTGAAGTCTGCCATGTTGAATGTGCCTAGCTTAAAGAGGGTATTATCAAAGTCAGAGAATTATCTAAGGCGATTAAAATGGAAGCTCTACCCATGAATTGCGCCCAAGATGAGAAGGAAGTCAAGAAATATTTTCTAAGTGTTTGAAAATGGCAAGCACCTCCATATGCGCCTATGCAAAGTGATGAATGTTTTTCCTAAGTATTAATATTTAAAGTCTCACTTCCTTAGGAAAAATACGCCTAACTTGAAGGAGTAATGAAGTTCTCTCTAGAATGAGTAAAAATTGGTAGGAATGAGTCAGAATACTCCAGCTTCACAGGGTCAATGAGAAATTTTAAGTCAAAGTAAGGAAATGTGCCTGGAATTGAAGAAATGGATTAAATTTGATGAAAATCATTTTTTCTAAGGTTCAAAATTCAAGAAAATTAAATGAACCCATTCGTTGCATACCCATGAATTTGATGCGTTCTGAGAGAAATTTTCTTCTGGGTATTGAAGATTGTCGATGAGGAATGGATT
The DNA here is from genome assembly GCA_007258455.2 of Sequoia sempervirens. Classification (NCBI taxonomy): domain Eukaryota; kingdom Viridiplantae; phylum Streptophyta; class Pinopsida; order Cupressales; family Cupressaceae; genus Sequoia; species Sequoia sempervirens. Next base: position 4,837 of record VDFB02064744.1, on the reverse strand, counting down.
TTAAAGTATTCTACACTTTGTCGAGGCCTTCAGGGTGAATATTTTGATGGGCGCCGGGTTGATGAATTTCCTAAGGGAAATTTAAAAAAAAAGGCAAGGGATAAAATGTGTTAAAATGCCTTGGTAGATGAATTTGAAAATGATCGCCCAGATGATTTTGATCGAGTTCCTAATGAAAGCTTTTCTTTCTCGAGCCTGAGTTGGATGAAATATCAGAGTAAAGAGCGCCGAGCAGAATGCAAGATGGGTTGGAAATTGGGCTAAGGCATGAAGAATTTGAACGTGAAGTTGGCTAGTGAAGACAATGAACCCTTGGAAGTTAGAGCGTGAAAATCCTGGTAAGTAAGTTGAATTTATATTATGAAGTGTTCTGATGCTCTTCTCCTTGCTTGTTTTGCAGGTGGAACATCGAGACTAAATGGTGGTGACTTAAAGAGATGAAGCCAATCCTTGGAGAAAATGACTAAGTGTTGAGACTTAGTATGTGCCCAACTCAAGTGACAAAGAAGAAAAGTTTTCAAAGCTCAAGATGGAGAGAAGAGGATCATCCTCAAGTACTCCTAAGTTGAGGAACAACATCAAGGAGAAAATCTTCATTAAGCAGAAGAATGAGATTGTGGTCTTGGAATTTCAAAATGAAAATGTGCATGCCATGCCAAAAGTTGAAGCTGTTTGATCAAGTCCAAGAAGATCAAGAATAGTGTGAACGGGTCTCTCGATTGGAATCTTTTGGAAAGATGATGGACATTAATGGCTCATTTATTACCCCACTCCTCTTTGTGGCGGTTTTTAGGGCGAATCTTGTTTAGGGCTAAAGTGGCACAATCTGGGCCATCCAGCCAATTGTAATCTGAGTCGTCCGTTGGACTTGGCCAACTATAAAAGGGGGAGTCCCCCTCATTTGTATCTCATTAGAAGGAGAATTAGAGTAGAAGTTAGAATAGAGAGACAAATTAGAAGTAGCTTAGTATAGATTGATAGAGTAGTTGAAGAAGAAGGAAAGTTTTTCCTTAGAACTTTGTAAGAAATTGTTTTGAACACTCTCCCAATAAAAAGAATTTTCATTAATGATGAATTTCGTCTTTTGTTGTGAGTAGCTAGCAAGGTTTCTTGGTCCTTTTGATTCAAGTAGTGACTTAAAGTAGAATAAGTTTCATTTCATGCAAGTAGTAGATAGTAATTGTGGAATGTGGTCTTCAATTTGAGCAAACTTCATCTATCCATACCACTAGTGTATTTGCTGATGGTGAATGCGCCTTGTGTGGTCAACTGGAATATCATGTACTTAACTTCGATCATGATTTGTGTGTTTATATGCGTTGTTGTGATGGTATTTTCATGCTAAGTTGTGATCTGAACACCTTGAGCTACTCCTTTGAAGATTGCATAGGTTCTGTGGAGGCTGTCCGAAGCAAGGCAAAGCGGAGCTTGGTTGAAGCTTGTGAGAATTGATTGCCATGTCCCACACCTTAGAATAGATTTAGACTTTCTAAACCTTACACCACTTTAAATTTAGTACTTTCTGGTTAGAATAGGAAACCCGTGCTTCATAGACAAACCTTTCAAGCATTTGAATTCCTTTCTCTGCTGCTGAACAATTCCGTAAGTCCCCTTGAAATACCAACAAATCACATCGAGCCAACTGAGCCTATTCGCATTAAAAAACCTTGGAGCTGAACGCATGAACTTTCTTGCAATCTTAGCATGCGGAATACTTTGATCAAGAGAGAATAGGGAAGTTGTTGGCGACTTTATTCTGCGTTGGTGCGGTCACGAAAAACACATCAACAAGTCTCAACCTAGAGACTCAACCATTTTAATTAATTTTCTTAAAAAAAATTACAATCTTTTAGTGCTTGTTTGGTTTAAGACATGCTCATCTAGGATTTAAAAATAATATGAAAATGGTGTGTTCCATGAAGGTTTGTGTGGTTTTGAAGGTCTTAATTTGGGCTTGGTGGTGAGAGTTCTGCCCATTGACCCCATCTTGTATTGCGTCAGGGAACGCGCTAGGGGCGCTACCCCTGGACTTCACAAGGGGCACTACCCCTCGACCCCGTTGGGGTGTTGCCTCCAAACCCCTATCAAACTATGAGTCTAAGCAAGTAATAGGCCAATGATGAATAATTATCATAAAACCTACAAAAAACAGATCCCCTATTGCAAATCTCTACATCTTCACAGTCAAAGCCACAATCAAGCATTATCTTGTTTCATACATGGGACAACTTTTTTAGTATACAAGGAGAACCATAGGAAAAGTTGGCATGCTACAGTCATAGTTGGCAAGAAATGCCATTTTCATAATGCAAAAATGTATCAACCATGCCCTACACAAACAACTCATAGAACAATCCCATCTATTAATATCCTAGCTAAGGTCAAACTAGAACATAACCATTTATCTTTTTACTTAACCGTTCCTCTTTGTTAATGAGCTTGACAAAAAAACACAGTCTTGAAGGCTTCAAGAAAACTTTAATAATAAATTTCTCACTTAAATATACACACCAGTCACGTGACACAAGCAAATATCATGGCTACATCATCATCCAAGACCTATCTTAGACGCTAGTGCATGAGCTCCTCTAAGCAATAGAATTATATTTTTAGTTTTGATATCTTTTTTGATGCCATGGATTTCATATTCCATGAGTTTTGTATACATTTGACAATATTTATATACCTAAATGTGTTATTTCCTTCAGCTAAAATTTGTGTTTATACTTATTTGATCAATGTATACTTGTATATGTGATCAAAGTAGCTTCTATTTGATGAGGTTATTACGTCTTTAATGGTTATTTATTAAAGGGTGCATGAAACATGTTTTAAATCCTTAGAAATTTCTGAATTTCTTTGGTTTTTCAATTTGCCGAGTCTGGGTGCTGAGTCCGAGTCTGAGTCAAAAATCAGCTTGCTGAGTCCGAGGTGAGTTTGAGTCTTGTAACACTGCTTGTGATACACTAGCTAGAAAATCATTTTAGCAAACACTTTAAAGGATCTTTCTAACCACTTCATCCAAGATTGCTATGAGAAAAATTGATGACTGCTCTCACCATCTAAAAGTAGATATATCGTTTGGTCTTTATTATTTGAAAATCCCAAAAACTTCTGTCCTATTATATAAAACACAAAGTTTCCTATGTTTTCACTTAAAAAATAACAAGTTTTCCCTTTTCACAAATTCCTTATATTTTCCAAAGGAAAAGAAGAAACCCGAAACACTGATTAATTAGGAACTTTCTGATTAATTTGCAATTTGGTTAAAAATGGATTAAAAAACATACTATCCCAACAACATATTGCAACTTTGTTTTCAATAAAATTAATAAAAAATGAAACTTGAACATTTCTAAAATCTGTATTTTTTAATTTTGAATCTGTTGGTGAAGCAAATCCAGCTGAAGGTGAACAAAATTTTATAGAAATATAAATGATAAAATGGTCTTTTATGCCTCTCTGAATGTCTCTGTCTATGTCAATATTAGCTTACATTTTGATTCAGGTATGTTGGTGTGACCTTGAGAAAATTTTCTTTGTTTTTGCAAATGTGCAGTTGCCTACTTATTAGGGGTTCCGATTGTGGGATACTCACTGGACATTGGAAAAGAGCATGTTAACCTGGCTGATGAAAAATTGCAAAAGCGCTTATACAGTGGCCAGCTTGATGAAAAAGAATTGGACAGGTGAAAAATATGGTTCATGTCTTTAAAAATTTATTGATGGAAATGTCGGGAGATTTTATTTGTTTTGATGTGAAACTAAACCATGTATAATAATATGCAAAATAAAGTACAGATCATGATAACCCTGTCATTGCAACACTTGTTCCCCCTAAGCAAAAGGAACAAGCATCTTCCATTGAGCCTCTGTAATCAAAAGATATCATATACTTTCTATATGATAGGAGCTTCATATAAACTACCTGATTAGCTAAGCCATCCAAAATCTATCAAAATTCATGCCACAAAACGTTGTTTTGGAACCTTCAAAAGTCACATCACATTGCTCTTTCCAAAGGTATGAGAGAAAAAGTAGAGCATGCCATAAACAAGAAGCAACCAAAGTGACCAGGTCTGCAAAGGATAACATGATATCATTGATCACTATGAACCACAACTGTCCAGGGAATTTTGTTCATGGTACCAAAAGATATCCTTTGAGTTCTTGTCTGCCAGATTACAGTACACAAAAACCATAGTAAGAGTGTTTCTAACTATCCTGTACATGGACTAAAACCTACCCTAGGACTCTAAGCTGAAAGCCAAAAGATCTGGACCAGGCAGTGTTAGATCCTCCTATGCTACTGTTCCTTATCATTCATAACCAACCTTCTAGATTTCTAATTCACAACAAAATCTAGGTTTGGGCCTAATGATTTTTGTAATATTTTCCTTCTCTTTATAAAAAATGGCAGACAAATGATTTAGCCAAAATCGCCTCTCTACTTTGGCTCAACACCTTCAAGGCCTTCCTTAAATATGTTGTAGAAATCAACCATGTTGATCATGTATATCATCAAGAATCAGATCCCTGGAAATATCCCTTCGTGAAAACTAATCAACCTACTTAGATCTCCTATTATTATTTCATATAAAACCTCTTTCCTTGATAGGAATCTACCACTCATTCTGAGAAGAGAATCAAGAGATCCTAAAACAGTTTAAAGACACCAGATACAACCACTACGAAGATCCCATTTATGTCTAATACTGCACCAGTTCTAGATTCAGTGGAAAGCCTATTTATTGAGCCTTATATATTCTCTTCAGGGCAAAAGAATCCTATCTCTCACACCTTCCTTTTTTATTATGCCTTAGAAAAATTTTACACA
>VDFB02064743.1:0-51226 GCA_007258455.2 Sequoia sempervirens | reverse complement strand
ATGAATCCATGTTCTACCCAGTAAAATGTTGTATGCAAGGGGTCTAGTATCAACAATTTGAAACAAGATATCTTTTTCAATTGGGCCAATCCTGACAGGAAGGACAGCTAACCCCTTAGAACTTCGTTCTGCCTCATCATATGCCTTTATGGTGATCTTCTTTCTAGTGTCGATCACTTGCTCTGAATAGCCCAAAGTTTTTAACAAATTCAAAGTACAAATATTTAACCCAGCACCCCCATCAATCAACACGCGTCTGACACGGGTTTTATGAATCATGACTTCAATGTGAAGGGCAAGATGGTGTGGATGGCTTAGGGATTTGTCATCATCTTTAGAGAAAGAAAGGTAATGTGGGCTAGTAATTTGATTCACCATGCCTTGGAATTGGTCTATATCAATGTTGTTGGGGACATTTGTTGTGCGCAAAGCATCCTCAAGGATCTGCTTATGCCTAGGGGACAACTCTAGAAGCTCTAAGATTGAGATCTGTGCTGGAGTTTTCTGTAACTGATCTACAAGATTGTAGTTTGGTTTGAGAGCAGTGGTAGACTTTATAGTGACATTCTTGGATGCCACTTGCTTGGATTTGTTGGATGGACCTAAACTAGGCCCTCTGAGAATAATAGGAGCTTGACTCCTGGTAACAGCATTAAGGGCTTGGGAAGATAACCTAGAATGAGGACCTCTCAGCACCACAACAAGTTGGTTGTCAAAAATAGGGGGAGAGTCATAACCATGCGGGTCCTTACTCCTTATCATATTAACACTTGGCTCCACAACTTCAAGCATGTTTATCACATTTTCTGCTGTTGTATAGGTGTAGTTGATTGCAGCTTTGCCATTCTGTGATTTAGAGGTTTCCCCCTTGTCGTAATTAGGCAAAGGTTCCTTAAAAGCCTTATGATCAGCATTGGTATTTAAGCCATCAACTTGAAGCTTTCCACTTTCTATAAAATCTTGGACGATATGTTTTAATTTCCAACAGTTTTCAACAGTATGGCCGGGGCCATTATGAAATTTACAGAATGCTTTGTCATCCCACCAATGTGGCTTAGGATCTGGAATGTGAAATTTTGTAGGATCCTGAGGATGTGCCAAGTTGTTAGCAATGAGAGTTTTGAGAATATCCTCATATGAGTCACCCAATTTGGTAAATTGTCGCTTCTGGTTTTTGGGCCTCTCCTGATATCTTGGTTTACTTTCTTGTTGTGGAGGTGCATTAAGCTTCATTGCTTGCACAGCCTTAGTCAAATTAAGAACACTTTGATCTCTTGATTGGGAAGAATCCACAACTCCACCATTGACAACTTGTTTGTTTTTGTTCCAATTGTTGTTCTTCCCTTTATTCCTATTATTGTGCTACTCATTGTTGGTATTATTGTTATGTCTTGTCAAAATGCCTTGTTCTTTTAGAACATCCTCAATGTGGCATGCAGTTTCAATCATGGTATCAAAGGAAGTGAAGACTATCTTTTTGATCTCATGTCTCATTTCAGGCACCAAATTACTAACAAGTATGTCAATCTTTTCATCCTCATGGATCATCCTAGGATACCGAGAGCATTGTCTCCTCCACCTTTGCAAGAAGGTAACAAAGGGTTCCCCCTGATTTTGTTTCAAGTTGCATAGGTCCAACATAGTAATAGGTCTTGACAGATTATATGCGAAGTGTTGAACGAATCTATGAACAAGTTCTCTAAAAGTCTTGACAGGAGGAGTGATATTGGTAAACCATTCCATTGCTTGTCCTTTAAGACTCCTAGGGAATAACCTCATCAAATAGGAGTCATCTTGATGGAATTCAAAGCTCGTAGTATAGAACTGATGCACATGGTCGTGTGGATCACCATTGCCATCATATTTATCATATTGTGGGAATTCCACCCTCTTTGGAAAATATTTCATACTCACACTCTTGTCGAATGGATTAGGACAAATTGAGTCTAGTGAGAATGAGCTCTTAGGTTGCATCATTTTCTCCATCATTTGCTTCATTTGGCGGATTTCTTCCTCTTGAGAGGGATTTTTCTTTTGTATTTTGTTGTCCACATCAAAATTATAAGGGACTCTGGCACCCTTGCTGATTAGACTTTCCAAGAATTTATCTTTGTTTTGTTCCAAATACCTCTCCACATACTGTTGGAAGATAGGCTCTTGTTGTATTCGCATGAAGTCTTGAGTATCAAAGTCATAATGTGAGCTACCACCTCCATGTTGGGAACTAGGATGTACATGTTGGGAGTGTGGTCTTGAATTTCTGGGAGGAGTTTTCCTCCTATAGTGAGCATACTAAGAGGCCCTTCTTCCTCTAGGACTAGGAGATCTAGAAGGGGTCCTTGACCGCCTTCTACTTCTTGGTGTTTTGGAAGGGGTGGAGGGAGGAGAATTATGTCCACTGTTAGCACCCCTTGTATTGTATTGTTTGTTTAATTGGTGGGCTAACTGCCTATCTTGCTCCTCTTGAGCGAGTTTCCTTTGTACTTCCAATAAAGCTTGGCTCTCTTCCTCAAGTTGTCTAAACTTTTCTTTCTTTGTAGCTTGTTCATCTAGAAAGGCTTTCTTTTCGCGTTCAATTCTTTTGAGCCTATCACTTGTGAACCTTGAGGTATGTTGAAGTGGTGAGCTTGGTCTAGATTGTTTGAACAAGTCATTGGTATATGTTGTATTGACATGAGCATCACGAGGTTCATTGTCTTGGTCTTCATATTGTGACCATTTTTCTTGTTGAGCTCGTCTCTTATACCGTTCATCCCGTTGATGGGCATCCAAATATCTTGTATTAATGAGGGGTGAACCAGGTTGATCATCATGAGAAGAATTTCCAAATATCATGTTGTTTTTGTGTTGTTCATAGATATCATCAAGATTTTGATCCATGGCTTCCCTCTCCCGCCGAGTGACAAAGATAACCTGGCATCCATACCGAGTGGGAAGGTACGAGGGGTACCTAAGTCACCAAAATGGTTTGGGTCAAAATAGGTTTCAAATCGGGACTCCTAGTGACCGGTCAAATATTGGTTCCTTTTTTCCTTTCTCTTTGATGAGTCCTAACTAGGTGAAGGCTTAAAGACTATCTCGAGGTCGCTTCTTGGCTCACTTGATATCTTGTTGTGACTGGCATGAAAGGGAGAGTTCAAGTAAATAGACAATTCTAAGAAACGTCAATACCAGACTAGGATAGTAAAAGTTTTCTCTTGTTCGAGAGAGATGGTGAAATAGAACTGTTGCAAATAGGTGCAAACCAACACTGCCACAGAGGTGCTCAATTCTTGGGTGAATACCCTAGCACATATGGATCAGGAGGATGACTTACACAAAGTGTACTGAGTTTGAATTGTATGAAAATGGGTGGACAAGGAGACTACTAGCACTCTCCAAGTGTGTTATCAAAGAGTCTAAAAATTTATCTATTTGACAGGAACAATTCCTAATTTGCCAATCTCAAGCAAAATCGCTTATGAGATCAAGGATCACTAATTCAAAAGGTCAAGGACACATAAACCCTAAATACAGAACAAGTCTCTAAAACTGGGACAAGTCACCCAATCGAAGAACTCAGTATTTCAGTTTGTTGTTTGTTTGCAAAGATTAAGCAAGTATATCCACAGATTTTGATCAAGCACATAGGTTTCAATCAGACAAGTTGTGATACAAAAAGTAGTCAATGACAGATCTATCAAGGACAAAGCAATTTGATAGTATCGGGGGAGTCTTATTTGAAGATGTTTGGACAATGTTTAAGACTCAAAAACAAACACATAGCTATCCCTACCAAAGAAAATGGTGAGAAGCCAAAACCTTTGCCCCATTGCTTATGCGCATACGTGCACCTCACACAGCCGTGTCACCCCCTAGAGGGCGCCCGTGTTTTTGGTGTTTCCAAGGACTCAATAGTGTACGTTCAAAGGTTACCCTTGTAGCAGGGGCCAGTGTCGCAACCACCTCCAAACGTCCAGGTGTATGCCTATGATGGGAATCTGTGTATGATCAACATACGGAGAGATTCTTCCCCCTCCTTGCGCAAAGATTATGACTCCTTTCAGAGGTGAACCGGGTAGGCAACTAACTAAGAGGTTTTTACTTGGCTTCCATTCACAATAACCTTCGGTGCCTCTGATACAGAGCTTGGGCCTCACAGCCACACCAACACCTGAAAATCACACACCCCCGTAAGCAGGGCTTGGAGCCAAGGCCGCAATAAATGTAGCCTTCCATGATGATCGGGCCCAAGTCAAGTGGAAAAGAAGTTACTATGGTCTTGGAGTCTTTAGACCCAACAAAGACGCTCTTTATTATAGTGAGGTAAATCAACGTACACATAGGTGTGTACTCACTGGGTCGCTCCTGAGGTTCAACTTCTCAAGTGTGCCCCTCTAAAGGTGACATGCCACTGGCCCCATCTGGTTTCTCTCTCATTTCTTTTTTGGATTCTCCCCAAAAGGGAGAAGAGCATACCTCTTCTAGCCCGCCTTTACCCAAACATGTTAAACAACCCAATCACCTAACTAGTTTCACTTCACCAAATCCACACGCTTTTGGGTTTTTGATTCTCTCAATGAGAGAAGAGCATAATCCCCTGACGAGTGAAAGTGCTAAAGATTCACTACTTTGCTCCACTCCCTAAGAGTTCGTCATATTAGTAAGATCATCAGGAGCCTGGATTTGTCCATGGTCATCACCTCCATCTAACAAAGAGCCAAATTCCCTACTCACTATCGAAACTCCTAAGAATTTTAACGAAGCCCTAATTAGACTATGTGAATTGAAAAGCAGGAAAACAAACACAATGTTTTTTTAAATAAGATCTTTGACAAGCGTAAGTGTTTGTTTTCAAGTCTTTGTCATGCGTCCTGCAATCAAACCGTTAGTGTGTTTCAAGTTCTCTGACTGGCGTCCTGCAGAAACTATTATGCTGTGAAAAAAGAATTTAGAAGAACCAGAATTTAAAAAATCTAATTTAATCTAGTCAAAATTTAATCTAAAAGGAATTAGTTAACAAAACTAAAATTAAACTAAATTAATCTAATACTAAACTAAAAATTTAAAACAAAACTAATCTAAATTAATAAAATTAAAAAAATCTAATCTAAATTAAAAAAAAATTATAATCTAAATTAATAATTCTAATTTAAATTAATAAAGTTAAAAAATCTAAAGTAAAAAATCTAATTTAAATTAACAAAGTTAAAGAATCTACTTTAAATTAACAAAGTTTAAAAAAATCTAATTTGAATTTTAGAAACTTAAAAAAATCTAAATTAAAAATCTAAATTAAAGACTAAACCAAACTAACTAAAAACTAAACTAAATTAAGATTAAAAACTAAATTAGAATTAAAAACTAAACTAAATTAAAAACTAAAAATTAAAAACTAAATTAAAAACATGCATAAAAATCTTCAAATTTGATTTCTGAAAAATTTGTTTATAATGAGTAGATAAAAACAGAAACCCAGAAATTTTTTGAAGCAAAAAATAAAACCCAGAAATCGTTTTTTGATCCAGCAAGTAGAAGATGAAAAAATAATTTTTTTAAATCTTTAGCCAGCTGAAAAAAATGACATCGCCGACGAAGTTTTGTGCGCTTATTTTCTTCGTGATTCCGTGGAAAGAAATCGTGAACCTAAAATACCCGTGACTGTACTTAATCAAGGCTGAAAACCGAAATTCGCTTTTCCCGAACGGTGGAAGTTTGATTTATAAAGCAAAACTAAAACTAAATTAAAAAAACTAAACTAAAAAAAAACTAAAAAATTAAAAACTAAATAAACCAAAACCAAATTAAAAACTAACAAATTAAAAAACTAAATTAAAAAATCCAAACTAAATTAAAAATTAAAAAATTAAACGACGCAGTATGAAAAATGTATAACTGAAAATATGTTATACTTCAGGAATCCTCGCATGCATATACCTAATAATGAGTCCCGTAAATCAATTCACAAAATTTCTATCCCAGAAGAGCGTGGATTGATATTGGTGGCCCCCGATTAACCCCTCGTTACCCCTACAAATACAATCTCAGAACGAGAGATTCAAAGAGGAGAAGCAAGAATGCCAATCTCCATGAATCATGTTCTTGCAATGCAACAATGAAAACTAATCTAAATGGCTGTAAAATGCAATAAACCAAACTAATTTATTGAAATGAAAATTAATCTACATGCAATGCCATAAATGAATTATTTTGCAAATTAATCTACTATGAAGATTAAGCTAAAATGCAATATTAAACTATATGCTCTAAAACTAAGATGCTTATAAAATCAAACTAATGTAATCTCAAATGATAAAATTTAAATTTGTAGCATAAGTCTAATGTAAAAATTTCGTGATTCTTCTCTCTTTTGAAATGAGAATGAGAGGGCTCATTTTATAAGCAAAAGTGGAATTGAAGGCAAATTCAGAAGCAATGTGGGATAAATAGAAAAATATAAACAAATCTTGATTGGAATTATTTTTTAGTTTATTTCCCTTTTAACTGATTTGTTTCCCCTTTTTTCATCACAGGATATTCTTGAGAGGATATTTCATTTATTTTATTTTATTTAAGATGATAATATCTCTTTTAATAAAATAAAATAAGATTATGTAATTTAGAAATGAATATTAATAAAATAAAATAAAATTATTTAATTAAAAATAGATTTAATTAAATAGCATAATTTTATTTAAGTAATATTAACTTCAATTAAATAACATTATTTTATTTATTAAAAGGGATTTATTTCTTTGATTAAATAAAATTAATGAAGCATTCAAACCTTAGGGAAAATTGAAACATTTGAAATAGTTATGAATTGATTAAGAAATTTGATTTGAAAAATGCGACAACCATTGATTCGTAGTTGATGTTGACAAATTAAATAAATGGGGCCCAAAGTCTAGGTGACCATTTTAGGTTGCATACAAATATAACTACCAAACAGCAAAGTCCACATTTTTTGAGACTGGAACCTCTACCACATAAGGGGCGGGCTTGATAATTATTTGCTCCCAGTTTCATCAGAGTTAAATAACACTCAAAAGAAATTCCATACTTATAACTTTTTGTTAACAAAACCATGCAAATTGTAGGCATTCACCATGCAAATTGATAAGAAAAACCAATTATCAAGATATAATCTAAGAGGTGAACCAGAATGGCCATCTAAAGAACTAAACTAAATTGCGGTAATTAGGCAATACAGCTTCCTGCGTACACCCAACTTTCAGTAAGACTAGATTATACCCTCAACAGCAACGACAATGGAAGCATTTCTTCTGAGACTCACATACATAGAGAAGTGTAGGTCAGAAATCTTAACATAATAATATCATGTTTTAATCATTTCAAACACATTAAATTTAATATCCCTATGAAATACTCAACCATGTTAGAATATGTAAAACTAAATAGAACAAGAATAGCTGATTGCAAGCATACACAAACATGATCAAAACTTTATTCCATATTGGATTGGTGCTATTGTTGAAAATAGCCCTTTCCCAATCCTTGATAGATAAGCTTAGATGATGATGATAAGATGGACAAGATTAGCTCTCCATTGAAGAGAGTAACCTTGTATGAGATTGTGGAGTTGAAATGCTCAAATTGTGGAGTGGATAAAATCAATTCTCAAATGAAGAGAATGACTTTGCATAAAGATTGTGGAGTTGTTTGCTTGAGGATGAAGCCTCTATTTAAAGATTTTCAAATGATAAGAGTGTTGAAAATGGACCAATGTGGGACTAAGATTGGACAAATGAGAGGAAGACACTTGTCAAGTGGTGAGTGGTTAATGCATGTGCAAGATTTGGGAAGTATGCACATGAGAGGGAGAATTTGAATTCAAATTTGTGCAATGAATGCTGAGTTTGACCTTTGGAAGGGGACATGTAAGAGCCATGTAAGAGCTCATAAATGACTTGTTGGATGTACATGTCTACTTGGGGGGATATTCAAACTCGGAGAATATTCTCCCTTTATGCCAAGTTGAAAATAAAGATTTTGATAAATCAATTAAATGCAATTTCATGTGCAAGTGGCCAAATCTAGAGAATGCAAGTGGTTAGGATGTGACATGCATTAGATTAGATTTAATCAAGATTAATTAGCTAGGATGATGATTAGGATGAGTTTAATGGTGCTTAGATGATTTTGACTTTTAGGACTTGAATATTTGATTTATTTAAATCAGAAAAGGATGGAAATGGTTTTGGGGTTTTTAATTAAATAAAGTTTGATTTATTTAATTAAAGGATGATGTGAGCCTTTGATTTATTTAAATGCATAATCTTAGAACTAAAGACCTTATTTTCCTAGTGAATGGACTTGCTACGTTTGATTTATTCAATGAGCGGATGACTATGCATAATGCTAATTTTGTGTGTCTACACCACCTTTATCCTTTTTTTTGAAAAGAGAAAATAAGCCCTTAGGATCATGTTGTCACTTGGGACCACACCTCAAATGGTATTCTTCAAAAAAATTCCCAAAGTGTACCCAGCCTCCCTTCGAAAAGACAAAATCTGACACCACAGTGTAATCTAAGAAAAATGTTCCTTTACCTTTCCCAGTAAGGTTGTCCTCATGGATACAACCAATCTGCCACATGAATTTTACAAATCCCACTCTTGGTGGCACATTGTACAGAAATATATGAGGGGTCCCCTGAAAACCATACACCCTCAAGACAGTGTTGACTGTGTATGGAATTATATCACCCCAGTTATGGCAAACCTTCAATTCTGACTTCCTCCCCTTTCGTTTGAGAAAATCATGCAACTCTTCAAGAATCTTGGGTATATTTACCATTAGCCTAGCTCTCAATCTGGAAGCAAAACAATTGTCAAAAATGCACATAACTAGTGTTCTCCCTATTACATGATAAATCTGCAATCCATACCTTTACTAGCAATATTTCTTCATCAACCCACTGCTTTAACTCCATCTTCTTAAAGAAGAATTCAGTATTATTATACAAGAACATATACATTAACATGGAATACCATAAGAATGGAGTGCCTGTATCATTTTTCTGCAGCTTCAACAGCCCTTCATGTATCTTTTCGGCCAACAGAGAAGCAAAATCATAAATTACTGAGAAATTAGGGTGTTGTATTTGCACCCCCATAAACATGTAAGCAATAGGCATCACTGTATTGGGGTGAAAACCCAAAATCTGGCACAATGAGTAAAAGGTATCCAAGAAATTCTTTGCAAAGCAATTCAGTCTAAAAGGTTCTTGATCATTAGGGCTAATATGGAATTTTGAACCTCCTACCCTAGCCAAATGAGGTGGGAGCAACTTAGCTCTGAAAAGTGATTTCAACTTCCCATATTCCTATTTCATTTCTTTAAGATCAATATGAACCAAGAACGTACTAGGCTCACTCAGATCAAAAACCTATCGAAATTCCTCTCTGTTGATGCTTAACAAAACCTTTCCATCGTTATCTCGAATCACCCGTGTGATAGGGTCATATCATGCAGCCATTTCCCTGAGCAAGTCTATATCAGGGAACACATTCAGTACCACCAACTTCCCCATATCATACATCCAACCATTAGAAAGGGGGTGGGGCGAATTCCTCTATCCAAACCATAATCTAAACATCTCTAGACTAGTAAGAGGAACCCTATCATTGGCTATGTTGGAACAATTATATACTAATCCCTCCCCTAGAGTTTTTCCTCGCATTAAAACCAACCCCTTCTTCCTATCATTTGTTGACAATGGCAATTGATCCAGGAAATCATCATATAGGTTTCTACTTAAATAATCAATTTGGCCCGAATGTTGCTATTTCAATGCCATCTTGAGTAAACTAGGGCTTCCTTGCTATCTCAAACCTTAAATAGACTAGGGCTAAACCAAATATGAAATTATAGAACAAAACTTTGCAATTTCCCACAATTCAGTTAACCTATAGCCCTAAAACAATTTTCAATAAGCCCTATGACAAGCACACAACAAATTTCCCCCAAATTCGAATTCAGAATAACCAGGAGATACAAAAATTGAACTCATGGCTTAGCGCTTGCAGAAACCCAAATCCTTGTTGTAATAGCTTGTAACTTCGTCCTTGGCTCCGCGATTGCTCTGCAAAGATGTTTTGAATGCTTTGTGATATCATCAACCTATGAATATTTGCTTTATTTTGATCAAACCCAAGCAGTAGATGTCATGTCCGCCATTAAAGCTCACTCACGCGCTGCATGAACGATTCCAATCTTATTTGATGTAGATTCAAATATTAACCATCGATCCTTCTCCTTGGTCAAATCATCGAATGACTTCCTTCAAATCAAACTGACACAATCTACATCGTGGCATCAAGGGGCCCACCATACTATCACTACCAACAAAATCCACATGGCACTTGCCCGTGATATCATAATCAATAAAGACCTCACAACTTCTGATCACGCGATGGCGGAAACAGTTGATCTTCAACCATCAGCAATCCAGTTCATCTAACATAGTCGCCAGCTTTTTCCTTAACCATCGATCACCTTTCCTACCAAGATTATAACATCTCTGTTGATTTGAAACATGTGCATCTCATAAACACTTTAGTAACCCGCTGCATAATGTATTAAAACCAAATAAATACATCAAAGTATTTTATCATTCCTTCAACTTCACTGGATGAGACATGTGGCGCTCTCCTGTGATATTGTGATCAAGTAAAACAATGTGGTGGGGTCATCGCAGGATGGCGGGGAATGACTGAGATCAAATGATGATTGATCTATGGTCATGCAAACTCATCCCTTTGCAAAAATAAAAAAAATTATTAAAGGAATAAGGGGATATCACTAGGCCAACGACAATCAATGACATAAGTTGTCATTTAAAAGAGGTAGCACGAGACCAACCAAGACTTAGGAAAATAAAGTAACGCGAATGAAATAAAGTGATAAAACAAAAGGGGGCTAGGCCTAAACTTAAGCGATGGGGCTTAATTTGTTTTAAAACCCTCCAAAAAGTAACGACCAAATAGATCCCACCCAAGGCATAAAATGAACACAAGGGTTTTACATAAAGACAAAGGTAAAACCCCAACCTTAGGCTTTTCCCAAACACCATAGATGACCAGAGACATAAGGTAGGATAAAAGTGAACACAGAGAACAAAATATTGAAGTTCCATCACCTTCCATCTCATGCTACTATCCATTCATCTATAGTTGCACTACCTCTAGTGTGGGCCATCTTAATCATTTTCAACTAGTCCTTGGACATCCATCCTCCTAACCTTTTTCCATGATCCTCTTATCCTTTCATCGCCTATCTTCCATCGACTAAATCCATTTATCCCCTATCCCCATCCAATCCTATCCAATGCAATCAATTATCCTAATCCATGCAATCCAACCTTGCAATCTAGCACATCATCCTTAAGAAATCCATCAAATTAATCTAAATCAAGCTCAAATCCATTGTTCTACTTTAATCCAACTATCATCATAGGGATGTATCCTTCCCAATCCAATCATCATCACCAATCCATCAATCAACCCATCAATCGGTTTTTTTCTTGACTTAGAATATAGTCCTTGTTTGCTTTTGGTTTGTTGTACATGCTTTCTTGTTATTTATGTGTTTTATTATTGTTTGCATTTATCATGGTCTCTTGTACTCTATTACCAAAATGGTCTTCCATATCATGGTGTCATAGGGAATATTTTTTCACTTGACCTTTTTGATCATATACTTGATGCATTGTCACCCTAGTTCCTCATACCTTGGTGCATAATGTCAAGTACAATATTAAATCTAGGTTTCTCATATCATTATAGCATTATGATCATCCACCCTCCCTCTCCATCCACATCTTTATCTTCTCCCATCCATCCTTAGGTAGCTCATCCTTTCATCTTTTTATCCTTCATCCTCCATTTTGAGAGCACACCCGTGTTCTTTGAACCTGCATGTCCTCTCAATGGGCATACTACATCCTCACCATCCTTCCTTACCCTCACTAGTGATTGGGGCATCATGCTTCTAGTCCTTATCCCTTGCCTACCCAGTATGTTTTATTATTCTTTGAAATGATGTTACTTCTCTTAGTCACAACATCATCTCAAAGAGGGGAAAAATGCAATCACACAAAATAATATTTAATTAAATAAATACTTGTTATTTATTTAATTTAGCCTATGTCCCTTAACTTGATAGTTAATTAAATAAATATTTATTATTTATTTAATTAATTTCTTCAATTATCCTTGCATTCTACCATATTTAATTAAATAAACCCACATTTATTTAATTAAACCCAACCTTTTTCTATTTTCCTCTAAATCCCCTAACCTTTTCTTAAGTTAATTAATCCTTGATTAATTAACTTTACCCCATCCTAATCATTATTCTCCCATTCTCAGACTTTTAACTCCACCTAAATTAATAAAACCTTGGTTTATTAGCACGACCCATCTTCATTAATCAATTAATCCTTGGTTAATTTATCTAAACCTCACCCCTAATCATCATTATCATTATTTTCTAATTTTAAATTCCTATATCTCACCTAGCCCCACTAACCTCTTACACAAGCCACCCTATCTCTTACACAAATTTAATGCCTCTCTTCCCAATGTGTGCTCACACATGTACGTGAGAACTCCTCCCCATTTCACCCCTATCCATCTTGTGACACTTGTCACAAGGCTAATCAATCTTCATTCCTTGATCCAAACCATATCATTCTTTCAATCTCAACCCTCCATTAACCAACCAATCCTAGCCCTTGATCCCTCTCACCAAATTTCTATATAACGAGGCCTTGAATCTCATTCTTTCAAAACACATCCATCCTATCCTCATGTTGTCAAAACATCCCTCCAATCCATCTCCATCCTACCATCATCATGCTAAAATATTGAGCAACCACATCCATTTCCATCATTTGGAGAAAATTTGCAAGATATGGGTGCAATCTTCTGAGCTCAATCCATGAAGAGGAGAATAGTATGAAGGTATAACATATTTACATTTGTTTCTTTACACATTTCATCTATTTCCTTTCATATTCATCTTTCCCTTATTTAATCACATTGTAATAATTTAATAATTTGAAGGAGTTACATGAGTGAGCAAAATGGTAAAGTTGAAAGATAAGAGGTTAAACATATAAACTATAATTATCTTTTCAATTATAAATTCATGATATATTTCATAAGACATCTATATAGTTCTCATCACAATTTTTATTGGAAAAGTGATTTTATTTGAATTACTTATGAATTTAAAATAATACTAAAAAGGGTTATCTATGGGTTAAAAAGAAGTAAATAATAAATAGATATATTATGAAAAATACAAATATTCAATGTTATTATCTTCAATTATTGATCACGTATTTTTTTTGAGTTGTGATGCAGATGCATCTTGTTTCTATTGAGGATAGTAGTTAATTTATAGAGGGGGAAATGTTATGTGACTTTTTCCCTAAGGGAAGAGAAAGTTCTGAAATAAACCTTTAGAATTAAAAGGGAGATATAAAATAAAGGATATTATGCTTCTTTTATTAAAAGAGATTAATAAAGAAGATGCATATAATTATATTTACTAAATGATTATTAGAGGCATCCTTTGTGAAAATGTGTGATGGTTTGGAAACCACCCCTTAAAAGGATACATAAATCATCCATGTGAAACTTGGGAAAGGCATAGAAAACATTCAAGAATGGATGACATTCAAGGAAGAAGAAAGTGATTTGGTGAGCTATGGGCATTGGAGAAGGTGGGACAAAGAGTGTGTCCAACTTGAGGTACAAAGTGCACCTGGGATTGTCCTATGCAGGGTTGTCATGCATGTTGAGTAGTTATTATGAGGTGTGTTGTATGCATGTTGAGCAATTACTCTGGGGCATGTTGTATCCATGTTGAGTAATTACTCTAGAGCATATTGTATACATCAAGATTAATTACTCCAGAGCATGGTGTGCACTTGTGTTGATCATTTTTCTATTGAACCAACACTTGTGTGGAGTGCATAGTGCATTGTGTTCTGAAAGGAATTGTTTCCTCCTAGATTGTTCCATAGCAAGATCCAATACCACCGACATCTTCCTATTGTGAGAATGAGATTTCCATGTGCTATGATTCAGATAAGTACAAAACTTATTCAAAGATATTTCAACTATAAATAAGATGGAGTTTGATTTAATTAAATTAGTTTAAGATGTTATTTATTTCTTTTGATCATATTCATATTGTTACATGCCAATTTGTATATTAATGATGATAATCTTAATGTGCATAAGTCTAAAATAACTATTTCATACAATAATTAACATTGATACTCCATTGCCATATAAAATAAACTCTAATATATATCAAATCTATCCAATTTTATGCTTGGGGAAAAGTAGTGTTACAGTGCGGTCCTATAAAAAAGATAGAGAGTCCACCAAAAACAATTTTATTGCATATTCCAATGTGATATAAAACAATTCACACATTGACACATCAACCTAAGTTGACATCAAGGAAATGTGTAGATGAAATGTGAATCACATAACTAGTCAACCCAAAAACATACTTCAAATTGAATTAACTCATTGTAGTCCTAAATAGGATAGGTCAAGACCCAAATCTACCTTAACATAACTTCAATTGCTTGCATAGACCCCCAAGCTCACAACATAAGCAAAAGAACAAGCCCTATCAGCTAGATATCCACAAGTAACCCAAAAAGCCAACTCAAGACACAATAAAACACAAAATAGACCAATTAGAAACGTGCAAATCACATGGGGATGTTCCATGAACATCCAAAAACACTTTCATAAACTTCCTTCATATTGTCATGCCACTAACAACCATCACAAACCAAATAGGAACATAATACTTCATTCAGGAAGCACAAAATACATAACCAAATAATATAACATTAATAGATCAACTTGTGAACCATTTCAACACATGAAACTGGAACTAATATATTGCATAGACACAAAGAGCACAATCATCAAGCTGCAGGAGCAAAGACATCAATGTAGAAAAATGTGGAGCATTTCTTAGACTAGTCCAAACAACCAATAACACTGCCAACCTTCTGTAAAATACAAAAATCTCCTCGATAACATAAGTCACCTAAAAATATAGCAGTACAACATCCACAAAACACAAACATTGAATCCCAAACCACAAGACCATATCTTCAACAATAGAGGAATGCAAATCATTCTCCCAAGTATTCCTCAAGGCAACTTCCTGAACCAGAAACATATAACCAACTTACGGAGGTCAAAACTTTCTTTTAGCAACACGTGCTTCATTAGGAATAATAGGAGAGAGAAAAATACATAGTGTATACCTTCAACAACATCTTTCCACTATGAGAAATACTTTTAATCCTCATCTTAATGCTTCTAATCCTCATCTTAATATATCATTATGAAATCAACTGACGACAACTATACTCAATACTTCTTAGACAAGGCGTGACATCCAACCATGAATTTCAACAACTCTTCTTTGATAATCGTTAGAAAAGGCATGGCATACAACCATGAACTCTAGTAACACTACCATACATCAATGTTAGCCCAAACTGAATATTGTCAACAACATTCCTTATATATCAAGTGCAGACAATGATGGCAACCACAAACAATTCACCAAGTGTTCTCATAAACCATTGTCAACAATCTCACAAACATATGTAATAATATCACCAAGTGTTTACGTCAATGACAACAACTGCCAACATAATTAAGCTCATGACCCTTACTCTACCATTAATCATAAATAATCACATGACCTTCTACATGAGGACTACCCAACACCCTTTAAATATGCATCAATGCTTTTTTTCACTAGATCTAGTACTATGAGTATGGTGAAATAGTAAGTCATTCCTTTAGAACTTAAAAGGATATTATACAACCCTTTGATAAAATAAATTTATTTCCTTTTAGTTGAAGATAAGTAATAGAGAAAGCCATCTTAGATAGCCCCATAAAAAAGTGATAGTATTACATTACTAAAGCCTTAAGACTTTGTATCTCAAAAATATTATTGAGTGTTGTCCACTCCATTATAGAGAAAATCCTTTATGGGTATATTTATATACCATTGCTTTAGATAATAGGTCAATTACTATACCTTAGTCTAGAAAAGCCACACTTTTCCAAGTTACCATATAATTAGTTCTCTCTCAAACACTACAACACTTGGTGCAAGTGGACCTCGCGCTCCTCTAAATTCTTCAAATAAATCATAATATCAAGGAAGATAATGATAAAATAGTCAAGGTAATTGTGGAAAACCCTGTGTATTAGGTTCATGAATATTGATGGTGCATTAACTTATACAAATATAATCTTTCTAAACTCATAATATCCATACCTAGTATATGATGTTGTCTAATGGATGTCATCCTCTACCATCCTTAATTAATTGCGACCAAAATTAAGATTGATTATACAAAACTCAGCCAAATAATTCATTAATCCAAGCCAAGGATATCATATTTTCACCATCAATGCAAAGATATAGAAACATTTCCTTCTTAACAAAGATGATGGGTGCGACCCAGGGGGGATGCACTGGGAAAAATATGACCCTTCTCTAATATCTCTTACAAATATTGTTTGAGCCCACTAAACTTAAAAATGGTCTCTTGTATGATGCTCATGATATAGGTTTAGTGATTGGAATCAATACCACATTTAAAGTTAAATCTTGTGTTGATGAAATACCTAGAATCACACTAAAAATATATATACATACTCATGAAAGAGAGGGTATTCATCAAGTGATACCTTCCATAACATTTTACCTAAGAGATCACTAACCATGATTACAAACATCAAACATCCTTTAAGCATTCTCTACTTTATATGCATAATGAATGTCATAATAAGAGAAATACACCTCCCAATTCCTAATTTATATTTGCATTGTCATTGACACCATCATAAAACTTAATCACATTTTTTTGATAATCAATCCTATATTGATAAGTGGAAACAAAATTCAAAACCTAATATGATCTCATATGATCCCAAAGGTATTGTTGTCACCTAAAATTTCACCCTTATTGAACTTGGTTCAATATTTTAATAACACAATGGAAATGATCTCTCAAGTATGGAACCTTTCTAAACTTGAGATCAAACTTATAGAGAAGGTTGGATCCTTTCCAAGCCTAGATGCAAGTGTTGATCCAACTCAACAAAAATTAAAAGTATAATTCATATTCCTACTCTAATAACTCAAATAGAACAAGAGAAGGAAAACAAGTAAAATGGAAATATGGTGATGCATCAAGACATAATATGATCCAAATTGCCTTCAAATCATAAGACAAACTTCAAAATTGAAAAGAGATCACACAAATTCTATTAAATCACTATTAAGAGGCAAAAAATAAAGAGAATACAATCGATAAAGGGGTAAGATATCTCCAATCAACTTGAAACAAGCTAAGAAAGACTAAAACCCATAGAATACAACTCAAACTTAGAACATACATAGTATAACAACCATAGAAGGAGGAAAACTATTAGTCCTTTTATTTATTACAAGGCTTATGCATAAATTTTCCACTTCAAAGAACAACAAATCTATTATAGAGAAGTTTCTTCTATTTTTGGTTCTATCTATTGAAACTTAGAACTCTATGAGAACTCTAGTTGGATCCTTAATAATACATAGGAAAACACCAAATCTGCCTTAAATTTTGTGACCCACTATAGGTATACTATAGAGAACTCCCACAACCTAGACACCATTCTCATTAACACCCTTTGTAAGAGAATTCCCCTTAATATTTGATCTAATCATCTAGAAATATGGAAATAACATCTTATGTACCTTTCTATACCTCTAAACATTGATGGCTCACGAAGTTGAGTGTAAGAATCATAAAATCATCTCATAAATCTACTAAAATGGTGACATAGGATGGTGTATCAATCATCAAGCTCTGCAATGATAACTTTGATATGGGTTGAGTGTTGCTTTCTTTCTTTGAATCCATGCAAAATTACATAAAGATTAATTTTTGGGTCCAATAAGATCTAATATAATAGTTGGAGAGCATTGTAGATGCACTAATGGAATTTCTAGGCCATCTTGGGGTAGGTGGAAGCTACAATGAAAAAAGGTGAAAGTTTCAAAACTTTGGAGGATCATGGAGAACTCATACGACATGTCAAGGACCAGAGCATCGAGGAATTAGGGGTGACAAGGAAGTCATTCTAGAATGGGAATGTGAGATGTGGGAAGGCCAAAAGGGGAACCTTGATAGGAACAAGGCATCAAGATGACAAGATTGGGGAGTTGAGACAGGGAATAACTTGGTACCAAGTCAAGAAAATGGTTTAAATTCTAAATTTGATAGCTTATATAGAGAATTCGATAGAGTTTTATACTTTGAGGGGCTTGGGAAATGGGTACCTAATCAAGGAAAGGACACAAGTTTGACTCTAAAAGAATTGGTAACCTTTTGGAGTTCAAGGTATCAAAGCATCAAGGAATCAAGGTGAGGCTTAACTTGGCTCCAAGTTAAGGAATGGCCAAAATTTTGACTCCAATAGGTTGTATTAGAGGAATCATGAAGTTTCAAACTTTGAGGGTTTGGTGGAAAAAGGTACCCATTAGTCACATTGATGAAGGGCCTAAGGTGTTCTTCTCCAATGACAACATTATTGCTTTGGAATTTTGGCACTTTTCCTCTAATCTCATTTGTTATTGGATTAAGATAATTTAGAATTCCATAAAGCTCTAGTTTTCTATATCTTTCCATTCCTAATGGTTGACTCACTTATAAGAGTTCATATGAGCTTGTCTTCAAAGGGGAATTCTCACATTCTATCTAACATTGTGTTATTGGTTATTTTGTTGATTAGGAACTTACTAATTTAGAATAAGCTGAGCATTATTCTATTTTTGTTAGCTATTGAATATTTTAGGAAATTTGAGATTCAATAGCTTGATGTTTAGCTAGTAGTTCACACTACCTTTGTGTAATGTGGTCAATCAAGTATATTTTATTATCAACTTCTATTTCCCTACATTCATTTTTCTTATATTTCATGTTCTTAATCAACTTTGTGTGAGGATGTATGGGATTTATGATGTAGAATTACTATTATAATTCTTAATTTGGAGGGTTGGATAAGTTCACATTTATAGTATGCAACTTTGTGGGATATGTTTTTATGTCTTATACCCATTTCATATTCATTCCTAGGCATGCCATATTCATGTCTAATATTTATTCTACTAGTTATAATCATTTTATCAATTGATTAATCTAAGGCACATGGGCATTGATCCTTTAATTTAATAAACATGCTATCTCTACCAAAAGTACCAACACCATCTCTTTGAGGAATGAATCTAGTAGACATTCCTATATTTTTTAGTTTTCCAATAAATGTAGTATCTTCCTACTTATAGTGGTGTGTCCTCATGCCCTTGTACATATCTTGAGTGACTTACTCTTTCCATTTCTTTTTTTTTTTTCTTGCAAGTTGGTTTAGAATTTTACCTTGAATAAGTCAACACTCTCCACTTTGGAAGAGATACACCTTCATTTATCAATAAATGTCTTGAAAATGTTGATCAAGGACTTATTTTCTTGGAAGCACCAAAATGCTAGTTCAAATTGATGTTACTGAATTTCACCAATTTTGTTAATATATTATCAAAATTAAATCCTCTTTGACAATGGTGCCATAATGTCAGTGCTCAAAGTTTTTGGTTTCCAACTCCCTAAATACAAACCTTTTTATGAATTCCATGGGTATCAAACTCAAGGCGAGGACCTCTAACTTATGACTAGGTAGGGTAACTATGGACCAATGTACTAAGATAGGTAATACCTTCTTCAATTATAGTCTCTACTAGGCCAAGGGGGTCTTCCCTAAGGTGTTGTATTATATATAGTTGTAAGAAGTGATAATAAATCTTGACACAAACTATACCCAAAATATATTACACCCATATTTGTTTGTCACTAAGTGTTTTTATGCTTATTTAATAATGGTAGCCTTCGTACCTTAATAAAGAAAATAAAATATGATACAAAGTGTCTAAGAATGTGACTTTGATAACCCTTAGTGTTCTTATTGATATCTAGAAATGGTAGTGAGAGAAATTAAAACAACACAATATGAAATATAAGTTTAAAATTAATTGTTTTGAATGTGATACTGTGATGGGAGGTTGAGCATGAAGTAGATGGGTACCTAATCCAATTAGGTAAATAGATTCTAATTTTTCCCTACACTAAAGGATGCAATATCTGGAATCCAATTTATGATACCACAACAAATATATCACTATAGACTATACATTTTCAAGTTCCACATTCATAAGCTAGTCTCTATGCATCCAAGAAAATAGATAAATTAAATTTATAGAAAATATAAATGAACATGCTTAGTTATCAATGAATAAAATCACATATTCCTTGTATTAATCTAAAAGAAAGATCAACAATTCATAATAAAAACAAGGGAATGGTATGTTACGAGTAAAGGAATTTTTTCATTTTAATAAACCAATGAAAGGTTGACATGCAACCATTACTACAAATAAGAAGTAATTCCCTGTAATATGTATTAAATTCCAACAAGATCTTACATTTCAAGTATTGATGAACAAAGCATTAATCACTAAGGTAAAAATTAGGTTTATGGAGTTACAAGTAGCTACCTTTAATTGTTTTACCATAACTAGAATAAATTAGACATGTAATCCCCCAATGTATATTCAATAAAGTTATCAACTATGTATATTCTCAATAAATAAATGATGATTGGCCAAGTTCTTACCCAAAAACTAAATAAATGGTAAATGATGATGATTATGCTATGAGGATGAATTACATGATTAGGTAATTGTCTATTGCAAGTTAACCTTAAAATAAATCATAAAGAGAAATTTAAAAAAAGGCATCAATTATACCTAAGAGGAGGATAATAAAGATTTCCACGCAAAGGTGGAATAAAACTAAAACAAAACCAAACATTAACATGAAGACCTAAACTAAAGAAAACATACACAAGTTTTCATGGGCATAATAAAATATCCTCAAATATATCAACATAGATAATGAACATTATGAATTGTAACTTAAAAGGAAAAAATACCATACCCATCTGAATAAAATCAAAGCATTGAAGATTATTGGAACTCAAAAAAGGGGGTCCTCAATTCAAAAGGAATTGGGATGCATTGTAGAGGCATCAATATATTTGATCCCCCAAAAAGTGAAGTAAAGTTAAGTTTTTGTTAGCATTTTAATAAGAATGGAATAAACTCCATCGAGGGTTTGATTTAAGCATAAGAGATTCAATCTAAGGGGGGTTTGATCTAAAATGTAGGCTTAAATCAAACCCCCCATACATTTTTTATAAAAAATATGGTTTCAAGAATAATTTAAGGTGGCCAAAAGGTGGACTATGGGACATAATGTCATGCTCTCACCCAATGATGGGTCCTACAAAAGATGATTGATGGAAAATGTTCTCATATTTTATGGAGCTTGATATGTTGAACATCGAAGTTAAGTTCCATGTTCTTTTAATATATGATTTATTAAATAGACTCTCTATGGCTAAAATATTTACCAAGTTGGATTTTAAATTAGGATATCACCAAGTTTGAGTCAAGATGGTTCATATATTCCCAAATTGGTGTTTTGGACACATGAATTGGTCAATATGAGTTCTTGATGCATCTTGTGTTGAGTAATGCTTCCTCCACCTTTTAGAGTCTAATAAATTAGGAATTCACAGGCTACCTTTGCATATTTTCTTGGTATTTTTTTAGTGATATTCACATTTAAATTCACACTTGGGCTAATTGATCTAGCATGTGGAGCTTGCTCTCCAAATTTTGGAGGATCATTCCCTTTTTTCCAAGCACTTTAAGAGTTTACTTGAGGTGGATTATTTGGGACGCATTATTTCATAGGATAGAACAAGAGTGGATCCCTAAAATATTATAGCCATGTAAGATTAGACCAAACCAAAATCAATAAAAAGTATTATAATTTTCTTAAGATTGATCAAGTACTATAAAAAAACTCATGATGGTAAAATTATAGGACCTTTCACAACATTATCAAAAAATGATTCTTTTGTTTGGTGTGGAGAAGCATAAATTACCTTCCATGTCCTCAAAGTTGCTATGTGATCCATAATAGTTTTTGCAATGCCCGATTCACAATAACCATTTGTCTTGGAGTGATTCTTCTAAGACATGTATGGATGTTGTATTGATGCAAGAGGGGCAAAGACTTTCTTTCACCAACAAGAAATTAATAAGAAAAAATCTATCCAAATCCACTTATGAAAAAAGAGATGATGATCATTCAAATGTCATTCAATAATGACACCTATACCTATTAAGCCACAAATTCTAAATCAAAACTAGTTTTAATAGCCTTAAATATTTTTTAGAGCAAAGGGTATCCTCAAACATGTGAAGTGGGTAACAATAGAAGTGATGGTTGATACAATTTTTTGAGAGTATGAAGAGGAAAGTTCACAATTTTGTCTCTCGATTCTAGTACCCACCTAGAAGGCAACAATTTGTATAGAATAAAAATCAATTGATACCAAAAATTATAATATTATTTTACAATTAGAATAAGATCCTAAATTGGCACTAGGGTTTATGTCATTGGTACAAGTGTATAAATACCATGACCAAATTTATTTGTATAAAAAGTCACAACTCAAGCATTAATTATACTCATGGAACTCCATTCATACCCCACAATAGATCACTTAGCCTTCTTAAAGACATATAACTACCCCAACTATAATTTCTTCTAAGACAACCTTAAATAGGATTTCAAATATTTTTTGGTGAGGTGTGAAGTGTGTCAATACAATAAAGAAAAGGAAACTAAACTATCTAGATCACTACAACTCCATATTCCAAACAAAACTTGGTAAGATATTTTCATAGATTTCTTATGTGGCTTCCTAAGGACAGTGGTAAACATGTTTTATTGATTGTTGACCATCTAACTAAGTATGCTCATATTTTTTCCTTGTACTACCCTTACACCATAGTAGTCATGGAACAACCATTCTTGGACAAAATCTTCAAGCTTCATGGTATGCTATACTCCATTGTAAGTGATCATGATTTGGCCTTCATAAACAACTTATGGCAAGACTTATTTAAGTTACAAGGAATCCAATTATTAGACTTAAGTATAACGTATCATCCTTAGACTAATGAATAAACACAAGTTCATAGTAAATTCTTACAAACTTGACATATTTAAACAAGGGCCCAATAGGTGTGGTGGTTTGTACTAACAGAATGGTGGTATAATACAACTTATCCTAATGCTTCCAAGATAGTCTATATGAGTCTCTCTATAGTCAACCTCCACATTCTTTGCTTATATTTTAAGTTCTTTAAGCTTTCACAACATCAATGACTTTGAATTTCCTAGCTCAAGAAATCTCTCATGTTTCTTAAGGCTAATTTGTAATAGACACAAAACCATATGAAACAATAAATAGATCATCATTGGTCTTAACATAGTTTTGAAGTCAAGTTGACTATAAATTTCTATCATTATAGGCTTACAAGTTGTCCTCCTTTCACAAAAAGTAGGTCATAATTTTTGTCAAGTTTAAAATTTTATGGCCCTTATTGAGTGGTGAAACACATGGAGAAAGTGGCATATAAAGTCACACTCTCTCCTCACTAATGATCCACCTAGCTTTTCATGTCTCTTTTCCTAGGAGAGTTATTAAGTAAGACACACAAATGTTTACACAACATCTAGTAATAGATGAGGATGGATCCATCTTTTTGAAACCAAAGGTAGTATTAGAAAAGTACGTAATGCATCTTTGCAGTGGTGGCATTAATAAGGTTTTGGTGCAATGAAAGGAATGCAACCTAAAGATGCCACACAAGAGAAAACCAACATTCTATCAAAGTTTCCTTGTATCAAGCTTTGAGGATAGTTTCTTTTAAGGGGATGCAATGTTATGAACCCTATTTTTGATATATGTATTAGTATTGTAGTGTAAAAAATTGTATACCTTTACAATTTTACACAATGTTTGCATCTCTCTAATTAATTGGACTTAATTAAGCTTCTAATTGACCAAATTATGCATTCCAAAGCCTTATTATTCCCTTTTTTGAAAGGGAAACCTACATTAAACAATTGCCAACATTAATTAAATCACCTTAGAAATTGAGTGTCCTGGACTTAGGTCCTAGAACCTATTCGTCCTAAGACTCAACTTTTAATATTTTCCTGGTTGCATTTTAATGATTCAAATTCAAGTTTCAAAAGTAATCTTTTGGAATCTAATTTTTAGGAAATTAGATAAACACCTATAAATACATAGTTATTTTATCAATTCAAATCATCTAGCATTAAGGTAACCTTCACATGAGAAAATATTATTATCAAGAGCATTGAAGAGTAGATTTATCAATCATCTACAACAACAATCAAGATCATATCATCATGTCAAAGTTCAAGTGTGTTCATGTAATGTTTTGGAGCTAACATTTTAATGTAAGTTTCAACCATTCAAGCATCAATCAATCAAGCCAATTCATGCAAGATCCAAGCCTTAAAGTGATGTGTTTTACATCAATCCTCTAAGGGCAACCGTTAAGGGTTTGGTGAGGTGTAACAAGATTTGTTCATTCATCAAATTCCTTCCAATTTGTCATTATTTCATTATCAAGGTTTAATAACCAAAGATGGGGTTTGACCAAGGAAAACCCCCATTCACCCCAAAATAAACATTTTTGTTTATCTCTTTGTATGTGCACATTTACAGGTGAAGAAGGACTGAAAGTTTATCAAATGAGCAATTTTGCAAAGTTACACAAGTCGTCATCATTGTTGTCAAGCTACAAAAACTCACCTACAAATTTGATTTTCGACTTTCCGACAATCAAACTTGGAGAAATCAGAAGCTTAGATTTGGGATTAGAGAATTGCAAAAACTGATTTTGGACACCTTGCCTAGGACCCATTCACCCAGGGGCTAACCAATCCTGCAACAAGCCCTGAAACCCACTTTTATCATAGGTGCACACTATCAAGCCCTTCTAAGATCTGCCTACAAATTATCATTTCCGTTTATGTTATTATAGAACTATGCATTTCAAGAGTTAGGTCATATAATTCATTTAATTAATGCACTTTAAATCATTCCAAAACATTGCAAATCGGTCACTTTTGTCATAAGAATGCAAAGATTCAAGGTCCAAAATAGTGTTGACTCACCTCAAGGTTGAAATACAATCCTATCCCTTTGTGATCTTCTCTCTTTATAATGAAATTGGGGAAAGGTGTGTTTGAATCCTAGGCCATTTCATTATTCCACATTGATTGAATTCATTCTCCATTTTTCCAACATTTCAAGTATTAGATAATATTGGCTTTGGAGCATATGCTTCATAAGTAACCCCATACAATAAATTAGAATAAATTTATTATTTCATATGTATGGGGTAGCAATAGTTGTGTTTAGTTAAGACTATATATTGTATTTCTCACACATATATGGGGTAGTTGTCTTTAGCTACTCTCTATATTGTAATGACTTCATTCATTTTGACAAAAAAATATAGCCCCCTTTCCTTTATATTTCATAATTGACCTATTGATTGAGCCACGAATGTTATGCATTTCCTTTCATTCCCATCAATCTCCACTTTTGTATACTTAGCTTGTTTGATCTTTTTTATTGCACCATGTTTATTATGTTCTTATAATTTGATCTTTGTTCTTTTGTACATGATTCCTTTTCCATCATCGATTTTTCATACATCTTCATTATTCATACATACTTATTAATGTTTCTTTTATATTTAGGACATTTACTATTGCCCACATCACATTATTTGACTTCCTCTTTTAGAAACATTTATTTAACCATTATTATACAAACCACTTCTTTTCTTATTGAAATAACTTTTCTAATTGAAATAACAAATAAACATTTTTCACAACAAGATTACATAGAAAACTATCAAACCACTGCACATGTTAAACCGTTGAGGGTTTCATGCACCTATCAGAAGAGTCGGTTACATTCTCACTTCCACTGGAAATTGCTGCATCTAGAGCATCAATAACAGCCTTAATTGCAGAATCAGGATCAGATTTATTCTGAATAAGAATTTCACATATGTCTGCAGGAGTCAGGCGCCCTCCGGATTTCATCTTCTCTTCTACAGATCTAAATAGCAAGTGATCCCCCAAATCCAAGTAATTATAAACCAATTGTTTGAAGGCCTCAAACTCACAGTAAGACAGAAGTATATGCATATCCATTCGACCACTTCTGAGCAGAGCAGGGTCAAGTCGGTCCTTGTGATTGGTCGTAAAAATCATGATCTTCTCTTCGCCGCAGCTGGACCAAAGCCCGTCTGAGAAATTAAGCAAACCAGAAAGAGTGATGGTAGAAAAACCCCGTTCAGTGCCACTGGACTCGTCCTTGTTAGACTCAGAGGGGCCCCTGCACACTGCTCTGCTGGGTAAATCGGCAGCGCAGTCGATGTCCTCGATGACAATAACAGATTTGCTTGAAGTTCCGAGCAGGAGCTGACGGAGAGTGGAATTGTCCGACACAGTGGTGAGCTCCAGATCATAAACATCGTAGTTCATGTAATTGGCGATGGCGGCGATGAGGCTCGACTTGCCCGTACCAGGAGGGCCGTACAGAAGATAACCCCGCTTCCATGCACGGCCCGTCCTGCGGTAGAACTCTCTGCTCTGCAGAAAACAGTCGAGGTCCTCCTTAATCTTGTATCTGAGTAAGGGTTGGAGGGCGAGGGTTTTGAAGGTGGAGGAGTGCCTGAACGCCTTCGGTGTCCATCCTCCTCCACTTGTGTTTCTGAAGAGCTTCCTATCCCGACTGCGCGTCTGCAGGTCGTCTGCAATCTCTGAAATGCGGTCCATGTAGGATAATAAAACCCTCGCTCTGTCTTCGTTGGAAATTTTGAGGATATATTTTCTTGTGGTTCTTCTCTCCTCCTTTTCCACGGTCTCGACAACGTGCGTCCACAGCATTCGGGCTCCTTGGAACTCGTCACTGACCGTGTGTTGAGTGGGCAGGTTAAACACCGGCTTCGTTTTTCGTTTGGTCCGCGTTAGAGACACTCTGGGGGCCTTTGCTGTTGCATCAAGGGTGCTCAAATACATTCGCACTGAACAGTATATTTCATTGGAAGAGTTGAGGGAGGATTCTTCGAATTCAGGGATTTCTATGCTGGAATATGCACTTGAATTGTCCCGATACGACTTCCAAAGCTTGTAAAGTTGTTGAAGAAGGTCGGGCAGCGTCTTGGATTGCAGCGACATGAGACCCATCATCGACCACAACATCGTCTTGTCCGACTCCATCTCTGCAACAAGGATTACCACGCTGCGATGGCTTCAGGGGTAAGGTAGGCTAGCTAGGTACGAGTATATTTAACTTACTCAAGATCGACAATTTAATAGTTCAAATTCGCCGTCGCGAAGGGTTCTTGGAAATTCCAAGCTTGTAAAGTTGAATTGTATGCACTTGAATTGTCTAGATACGACTTCCACAGCTTGTAAAGTTGTTGAAGAAGATTCAAGGAATCTTCGCGGAGGGTTCTTGGAAATTCCAAGCTTGTAAAGTTGAATTGTATGCACTTGAATTGTCTAGATACGACTTCCACAGCTTGTAAAGTTGTTGAAGAAGATTCAAGGAATCTTCTAAGTAAGATGCACAAAACAATCAATCACTCACCCTCAACACGCACTGCTAACTCTTGTTGACTAACCAATTAGAATTTATTTTACGCAGATCAATGGCCGAAATTTCACGGGAAGGAAGGATGCAAGACTATTGAATACATCCTCGCCGCGCGATAACACACGGTTTGGAAGACACGGTTTTATACAGCGTTCACAAGGGCTCGTCGATCTGAATGTTTAATCAAGTGCTTTGCACAACCTAGGTAAGATCCGCAGGCTATGGAAGAGTGACCGATGGTGGGTAGGGTTATGTTGTGTGAGGGGTCCATGTCAGCAGGGTCTACGTTGATTAATTTTTTTTTTGCAAATTTAAGATAGTCTATTTGGCAACTCAAAAAAATCCAATCGGGAAAAAATTGCGCACATTTTTCGATGTTTTCAAACTGCTTTTCGAAATCCACATTTTTCAAGCTCAAAAATAGCGTCGTCCGATGGTGGGCACTTGTTCCTTGCTTCATGGTTACCTGCCATGCTAGTACTGGCGAATTTAACTCCCATTTACTACACATTAACTACCCAACATTCCTCCATCGTCGGCCTTTTCCCATTCACTTCGGCATGTGTTTCATTTGGTATGTTTTGCTTTTGCTTCACGGCTACACCATTCATGATTGGCATCTACACTTTAAGCCATCCACTGCAAGCCCAATGGTGGATCACCTCAAGGCCGACGATGGTGATGCATATTTTGCAGTTATTGTGTTTTTCAACACCTCCATTGTCAAAACGAAAAATATTTTTTTCATCACATGTGAGATTGTGTTCCAACCTCACAAGGGCAATATCTATCCATTGCATGTTTTTTTTTTCAATTTAGTTGTATGTTTTTTCTATAACTAGTTTATAACCAGCCAACCAGAAGAAATATATATAGTTATATTGATAGTGTTTGAGGTTATGATATGCTTGGCTCTTCAAGGTTTCTTGCAATTATATTATGGTCAGCTATACACACACGCAGTCAGTCAAGAAATGTGTATTGTGTCTATATTATGACCGACTGTGTGTATATGTGTATATACACATAGATGTATATATGTGCATACACACATATATACACATATGTGTGTATATGTGTATATACACATATATATGTGCGTATGTACACATATACACACAATTGAACACAATATATTATTGTCTGTACCTCTATAATTTAGATAAGTATTTTGGCAGTATTTAGATTTGTCCTTGTTTGGAGTCTTTGTGTCTCCATTGCAAAGATCCTCCTTTGGTGCTACATGCTGCCTTTTTCTTTCCATTATTCTTGTTAGCGTTCTTGTTACACCTCCTTTGTTGGATTTTCTTTGAAATCCCTGCATGATAATCTTGCTTTTCTGTCTTCTGATTAGATTGACCTTTGTGCATGTTGATCCTACTTCTAATAAGATTGACCCTGTGCATGTTGAGCCTATTTCTGATTTTTTAAATAATCATTCCTCTCCTAAGTATTGTGATTTCATGGCTTTGGTTTGAAGGGAGCACCTTTCTCCTTTTGAATTTGTTCTTTTGAACAAACCTCTGAGCATTGAATATTTTGTGCTTTTGGTTTTGGAGGAACACCTTCCTGGATGCGATCATTATTGTAAGGGTTCTGGTCCTTTGCATCTGTCTGGGGATAATTTTTACCTGATGACCGAAAATTGAAGAAATCATTCAAATCACACAGATATAAATCATGCAGATATATGTGGTTCGGCCGTAGCCTACGTCCACGGAGAAGAGAGAGAGATTGATATTATTCATAGGTGTGTTTGAAGATTACAACCCCTCTACATATAAAGAGATACAACAGCCTTTAATTAGAAGGCAGCAAGGATTAGGACGAATCCCATAATTTATGCTTTCTCCAGCACAGATAGATACAAATCCCAAAAATCTCTCTCTTCTCCAACACTCCCCCTCAAGTTGGTGCGAAAATGTCAATAGAGCCCAACTTGGACAATACTTCTTGAAACTTGAGAGCTGGAAGACCTTTGGTAAATATATCTGCCAATTGCTGAGTTGTAGGGAAAAAGGTTGTGCGGATGACATTGGCTTGCACATTCTCTCGAACAAAATGGCAGTCAACTTCAATATGTTTAGTGCGCTCATGAAACACTGGATTTGAAGCGATATGCATAGCAGCCTGATTATCACAGAATAATTGAGTTGGGAGAGATGAACCATAACCAAGGTCCTGCAACAGAGCTCGAAGCCATATAATTTCACTGGTAGTTGATGCCATTGCTCTATATTCTGCTTCAGCACTTGAACGAGCAACAACACTCTATTTTTTACTTTTCCATGTGACCAAGTTACCTCCAACAAAGGTACAATATCCAGTTGTAGACCGTCGATCAATGGGAGATCCTGCCCAATCAGCATCAGTATAGGCAGTAATAGAAGTATGACCAGCCTTACGCATCCATATACCTCTGCCTGGGGATCCTTTCAGATACTGTAAAATTCTGGTGACAGCCTGCATATGTTGAGCCTTGGGAGCATGCATAAAATGACTTACCAAACTCACTGCATAAGAAAGATCAAGTCGAGTAATGGTTAAATAGATTAACCTACCGACCAACCTTTGAAACTGACCAATATCAGACAACAATGGACCAGTATCATCCAATTTTCCTCCGCTATCTGTTGGCGTATCTAATGGTTTGATTCCCAATTTACCAGTTTCTTGTAACAAATCCAACACATACTTTCGTTGATTAAGAAAGATGTCGTTTTTTGAGTAGGCAACTTCTAATCCTAGAAAGTACTTCAAAGTTCCCAAATCTTTAATGGAAAATCTATTGTGTAGCAGAATTTTTAGCTTAGAAATTGCATTTTGATCATCACCAGTAATGACTATATCATCAACATAAATCAGCACAACAACAATACCGGAGTTACTTCTTTTAACAAACAGAGAAGGATCTGCATTACTTCATTTTAGCCCATTCAACATAAGGACAGAACTAAGCTTAGCATACCAGGCCCGTGGAGATTGTTTAAGCCCATAGATTGCCTTTTTTAATTTACACACTAAACCAAACTTGGCCTCTTGCGGATGCCCAGGTGGGATGCTCATGTAAACTTCTTCTTTAAGGTCACCGTGCAAGAATGCATTTTTGACATCCATTTGAAACAATTTCCAGTCTTGATTGACGGCAAGGGAAATGAGGACCCGGAATGTGTTCATCTTTGCAACAGGTGCAAAAGTTTCTTGGTAATCTACGCCATATGTTTGTGTGAATCCTCTAGCAACAAGTCTGGCCTTATGTCGTTCTAAGGAACCATCACTATTGTATTTATTTTTGTACACCCAACGGCATCCGACTGTTTTCCTTCCTGGAGGTAGCTTAACAATCTCCCATGTGTTATTGTCATCAAGAGCTTGTAGCTCGTCTTGCATAGACTTCCTCCAAACTGCAATGGAGTTAGCTTCTCTAAAAGTCTTAGGTTCTTGATTATGATCAACGGTACTCAAGAAAGCTAGGTGAGACTGAGAAATATTATTATAAGACAGGTGATCCTGTATAGGATAAGATGTAGCATGATAAGTGAAGAAATCTTTCATCCGCTCTGGAGGACGAGTTGCTCTACTCGATCGTCGAGTAGCTTGAGGAGATGTGGGGATTGGTGTTGCTTCAGGAACTTCTGTATCGTGATCAAGAACAACATCCTCATTGGTAATGGTAGGAAGTGGAACCGGGTGAGACACAGACTCCCCTTGTGATCGACTCCCAGATTCAACACAAGCTTGAAAAAATGATTCAGACTCCACAAACTGGACATCACGTGAAACAACAATTTTACGAGTGACAAGATCATAACATATGTACCCTTTCTTAGTGGAAGAATACCCAAAAAATACACACCGAGTAGAACGAGCTTCTAACTTATCTCTGTGTATTGCTTGCAGGTGCACATAATAGACACATCCAAATACCCTTAAGTGTGAGATGTCAGGTGTCCTATTTCTGAGTATTTCCAATGGTGACTTGAACTTAATAACACAGCTGGGAAGACGGTTCATCAAATATGTAGCGGTCAATACACCATGAGACCAATATTGTTTTGGGACCTTTGTTTGAAACATAAGGGCCCGTGCAATTTCAAGGATGTGTCGATTCTTTCTTTCGGCCACCCCATTTTGTTGTGGAGTTCCAACACAACTTGTTTGATGAATAATGCCTTGGCTTTGAAGATATTCTGAAAAAGATCCTTTAACATATTCGGTACCATTATCAGACCTAAAAGTTTTTATTTTAGCACCAAACTGATTAAACACCATAGTATGAAACTCTTTGAAAACAGAAGTTACTTCAGTTTTTTATTTTAACAAGTATAACCAGGTAGCACGAGAAAAATCATCAATGAACAACACAAAATATTTATATCCATCATAAGAATCAATAGGCGCAGGTCCCCATAAGTCGGAGTGAACTAATTCAAACAACTCAGTAGACATAGAAGATGAATTGACAAAAGGTAAACGCATTTGTTTAGAAAACTGACAAACATCACAGACATCAGAATCAACAGAAGCAGATGGACAAAGTCTTGACAAGATACGGTTGGATGGATGTCCAAGCCGTTTATGTAAAGTGTGACTTTCAATGACACCACTGGCATGACATGCCTTATTGAGGGAGTTTAGAAAATAAAGTCCATGTGAGTATGTCCCTTTACCAATCGTCTTCTTCGACTTTCGATCCTGAAAGATGACAGATGTTGGAGAAAATATGACATCACAATTTAAAGAATTAGTAATTTTTCCAACAGACATAAGTTGAACAGGGAAGGATGGAACAACCAGAGCATCAGATGTATCATTATCAGGAAAGAAACTAATTTTACCACTTCCTACGGCTGAAACATTACTTCCATTTGCAACAGATATATCATGCTTATCAGTTTTCAGAATAAAATTGATTACTGAAGAAGGACTATTGGCCATATGATCTGTAGCTCCGGAATCAATAATCCAGGAATTAATTTTGGAATTGGAAGTAAGATAGGCATGAAAATTACCTGACACGTGAGAGGAAGTGGATGGACTGTTGCTAGAAGAGAAAGTCTTACTGAGTTGTTGAAGAAGATGACCCAACTGGTTGATTGAAAAAGAAGTTTCGGCTACAGCAGCATGATCCTTCCGACCCTTATATTCAGATTTGAGATGAGGATATAATTCCCAGCAGCGATCCTTGGTATGCCCAGTTTTCTTGCAATGATCACATTGATAGGGTTCCTTCTTACCCTTGTAGCGAGAAACATTCCTGTTTTTGTCAAAAAAATGAGGCTTTCTTTTATCATCCTTTTCGGCCAAAAGGACATGAGATTCAATCTTCTCTGTTGAAGTTTTGGATTCTGAGCTCATAGTCTTTCTTTGAGTTTCCTCTCGTTGAATAATAGCACAAACACCGGCGAGGGTGGGCAATGTGGCATCCATCAGAAGATTGCACCTTATGTATTCATACTCAGGCTTCAGACTATGAAGAAGTGAGAAAATTTTATCCTCCTCAGCTCGTTTCAAAAGAGTTTGAGCATCAGTGGTATGTGGATGATACAGGTTCAATTCGTCCCATAGTTTTTTTAGATTCCCAAGATGTTCACTAAAGGTTTTTTCACCTTGTTGGGCTGCAGTAATTTCACGAGTGAGTTCAAAAATACGGGCAGCATTATTTTGGTTCCCGTATAATTCAGCGATGGAATCCCACAGTTCTTTTGCTGAATTAGAAAAAGTGAAAATTTTGGCAATATGAGTTTCCATTGAATTGAGTAACCATGATCGAACAAGCTGATCATTGGATATCCAATCCTCATTTCTCGATTCAGTAGTTTGAGGACACTGTTTATCACCGTTAACGAAACCGAATTTTTTCTTGCCACCAAGCAACAAAGTAACAGCTCTAGACCATGCAACATAATTGATACCATTTAACGGAACTGATGAAAGTCTCCGACTAGGATTTGAATCGAACTCAGCCATGGAAAAAAAGGCAAGGAGGAAGACGCAAAAGAAAAAACACTTACGAGGTTTCTGAAAAACACCAGATTGAGCGAACCAGACTTTGTGTTTTATTGCAGCCGCGGTTGACTTCACAAGCCCCAGACCTTTTGTGAGGTGCTTCTGGTTGTAGCTCCAGCAGCTCTCAAGCTTGCCACAGAAGCTTAGCTTTGATTCCAACGAATCTCCACACCAAACCCTTCTTAATTAACAAGACCCCCCAAGTGCATTCAATAAGAGGACAGATGAGGCTCTTGTGGAAGAGATCTGCGGCAGTTGTGGAAGAGATCGGTGGCAAAAGAGAACCCCAAAAAAACACATTGTGGAAGAGATCTGCGGCAGTTGTGGAAGAGATCGGCGACAGAAGAGAACCCCAAAAAAAAATGCGCCGCACAGAACAGAGCAAGATCGCGGGTCTGAGAGGCCAGATCGCGCGCTTGGGAGCACAGAAAACCAGTCGCACACCCTCGATTTGGCTCAGGAACAAGCGTTGGGATCTGGCAGGATCAAAACCGTGAATTGAGTTTTAGATCTGGCAGGATCACGAAAAAAGGCGAATCGAACAGAGTCTCCTGTGACAAAAAACAGACTAAGACCTGCTCTGATACCATGAAGAAATCATTCAAATCACACAGATATAAATCACACAGATATATGTGGTTCGGCCGTAGCCTACGTCCACGGAGAAGAGAGAGAGATTGATATTATTCATAGGTGTGTTTGAAGATTACAACCCCTCTGCATATAAAGAGATACAACAGCCTTTAATTAGAAGGCAGCAAGGATTAGGACGAATCCCACAATTTATGCTTTCTCCAGCACAGATAGATACAAATCCCGAAAATCTCTCTCTTCTCCAACAAAAACCTTCAGAAAACCCCCTTGAATGATATTTAAAGGAAGCCCTAGTTGTATTGAAATTGTTTTTTGGCATGATGTTGGCTTCCCGATAAAGCGATTTTAGGGTTGCCGCCTTACCATTGTTTGTCGAAAATTCCTAACGAGAAAACTTTTCAGACCTTGAGCGATTTGCCTCCTCTGAGTATATTGATTTGTCATCTGCACAAATGTCCAAGACATCCTACTTTTCTTGAAGCAGTTGTCTGTGAGGACTAAAAGGGACCCAATGACGATTATAAAAAAATTTTGGATGTCAAAATGTGTCCGCTGACCTGCCTACTGCCAACTTGGATGACGATGCATCCGAATATCAGAGCCTTGGAAGCCTTGATGTTGAAGTTCATGGTGACCATTTTGAAAATTATAGTCGTTGAATGACCATTTTCGCTCTCGAATTGAGAAAACCATCTTAGATAGCCCCATAACAAAGTGATAGTATTACGCTACTAAAACCATAAGACTTTGTATCTCAAAAATATTATTGAGTATTGTCCACTCCATTATAGTGCAAATCCTTTATGGGTATAT
This sequence comes from Sequoia sempervirens, assembly GCA_007258455.2. NCBI lineage: Eukaryota > Viridiplantae > Streptophyta > Pinopsida > Cupressales > Cupressaceae > Sequoia > Sequoia sempervirens. The sequence goes on along the minus strand of VDFB02064743.1, from coordinate 16,064 downwards.
TTATATACCATTGCTTGAGATAATAGATCAATTACTATACCTTAATCTAGAAAAGCCACACTCTTCCAAGTTACCATATAATTGGTTCTCTCTCAATCACTACAACACTTGGTGCAAGTGGACCTCACACTCCTCTAAATTCTTCAAATAAATTATAATATCAAGGAAGATAATGATAAAATAGTCAAGGTAAATATGGAAACCGTTGTGTATTAGGTTCATGGATATTGATGGTGCATTAACTTGTCTAAATGGAATCATTGTAAATTCATAAATTCATAATATCAGACCGAGTATATGATGTTGTCTAATGGATGTCATCCTCTACTATCCTTAATTAATTGTGACCAAAATGAAGATTGATTATACAAAAAACTTCTCCCATCTAAGGTCAAATAATTCATTAATCCAAGCCAAGGGTATCATATTTTCACCATCACCTTATTCAACTACCTATAATAAATGCAAAGATAAAGAAACATTTCCTTCTTGACAAAGATTATGGGTGCGACCCAGGGGGATGCATTGGAACAAACATGACCCTTCTCTAAGATCTCTTACAAATGTTGTTTGAGCCCACTAAACTTAAAAATGGTCTCGTGTATGGTGATCATGATATAGGTTTAGTGATTGGAATCAAGTCCACATTAAAAGTTAAATCTTGTGTTGATGAAATACCTAGAATCACACTAAAAATATATATACATACTTATGAAAGAGAGGGTATTCATCAAGTGATACCTTCCATAACATTCTATCTAAGAGATCACTAACTATGATGACAAACATCAAACATCCTTTATGCATTATCTACTTTATATGCATAATGAATGTCATAATAAGAGAAATACACCTCCCAATTCCTAAAATATTTGCATTGTCATTGACATCATCATACAAAATTAATCACATTTTATTGATAACCAGTCCTATATTGAAAAATGGCAATAAAATTCAAAACCTAATATGATCTCATATGATCCCAAAGGTATTGTTGTCACCTAAAATTGCACCCTTATTGAACTTGGTTCAATATTTCAATAACACACTGGAAATGATCTCTCACGTATGGAACCTTGCTAAACTTGAGATCAAACTTCTAGAGAAGGCTAGTTCTTTTCTAATCCTAGATGCAAATGTTGATCCAAATCAACAAAAACTAAAAGTAAAATTCCTACTCCTACTCTAATAACTCAAACAAAATAGGAGAAGGAAAACAAGTAAAATGGAACTTGATGGTGATGCACCAAAACATAATATGATCCAACTTGCCTTGAAATCATAAGACAAACTTCAAAATTGACAAGGCATCACATAAATTCTATTAAAGCACTATTAAGAGGCAAAAACTAAAGAGAATACAACTGATAAAGGGGTAAGATATCTATGATCAACTTGAAACAAGCTAAGAAAGACTAAAACCCATAGAATACAACTCAAACTTAGAACGTACATAGTATAACAACCATATAAGGAGGAAAATTATTAGTCCTTTTATTGATTGCAAGGCTTACGAATAAATTTTCCACTTCAAATAATAACAAATCTACTATAGAGAAGTTTCCTTTATTTTTGGTTCCATATGTTGAAACATATAACTCTATGAGAACTCTTGGGTCCTTAATACTACATAGGAAAACACCAAATCTGCCATAAATTTTGTGACCCACTATAGGTATACTATAGAGAAATCCCACTTGACCTAGACACCATTCTCATTAACACCCTTTGTAAGAGAATGCCCCTTAAGATTTGATGTATTCATCTAGAAATATGGAAAGAACATCTTATGTACCTAGTTATACCTCTAAACATTGATGACTCATGCAGTTGAGTGTAAGGACCATAAAATCATCTCATAAATCTACTAAAATAGCGACATAGGATGGTGTATCAATCATCAGGCTCTGTAATAATAACTTTGGTATGGGTTGAGTGTTGCTTTCCTTCTTTGAATCCATGCAAAATTACATAAAGATTATTTTTTGGGTCCCATAAGATCTAATATAATAGTTGGTGAGCGTTGTAGATGCACTAATAGAATTTTTGGGCCATCTTGGGGGTAGGTGGGAGCTACAATGAAAAAAGTTGAAAGTTTCAAACTTTGGAGGATCATGGAGAACTCATACTACATGTCAAGGATCAGAGCATCAAGGAATTAGGGATGACAAGGAAGTCATTATAGCATGGGCATGTGAGATGTGGGAAGGCCAAAAGGGGAACCTTGATAGGAACAAGACGTCAAGATGTCAAGATCGGGGAGTTGAGACGAGGCATAGCTTGGTACCAAGTCAAGAAAATGGTTTAAATTCTAACTTGGATAGCTTATATAGAGAAATCAGTAGAGTTTTATACTTTTAGGGGCTTGGGAAATGGGTACTTGATCAAGGGAAAGGACAAAAGCTTGACTCTAAAAGAATTGGTAACTTTTTGGAGTGTAAGGTATCAAAGCATCAAGGAATCAAGGTGAGGCTTAACTTGGTTCCAAGTTAAGGAATGACCAAAATTTTGACTCCAATAGGTTGTATTAGAGGAATCGTGAAGTTTCAAACTTTGAGGGTTTGGTGGAAAAGGGTACCCATTAGTCACATTGATGAAGGGCTTGAGGTGTTCTTCTCTAGTGACAACATTATTGCTTTGGAATTTTGGCACTTTCCTCTAATCTCATTTGTTATTGGATTAAGATAATTTAGAATGTCATAAAGCTCTAGTTTTCTATATCTCTCCATTCCTAATGGTTGTATCACTTGTAAGAGTTCATATGAGCTTGTCTTCAAAGGGAAATTCTCACATTCTATCTAACATTGTGTTATTGGTTATTTTGTTGATTGGGCACTTACTAATTTAGAATATGTTGAGCATTATTCTTATTTTGATTTAGCTATTCAATACTTCACGCAATCTAAGATTCAATAGTTTGATGTTTAGCTAGTAGTTCACGTGCTACCTTTGTGTAATATGGTCAATCAAGTATATTTTATTCTCAACCTATATTTCCCTACATACATTTTTCTTAAATTTTTTGTTCTTAATCAACTTTGTGTGAGGATGTATGGGATTTATGGTGTAGACTTACTCTTATAATTCTTAATTTGGAGGGTTGGATAAGTTCACATTTATAGTATGCAACTTTATGGGATATGTTTCTATGTCTTATACCCATTTCAACTTCATTCCTAGGCATGCCATATTCATGTCTAAGATTTATTCTACTAGTTATAATCATTTAATCACTTGATTAATCTAAGGCACATGGGCATTGATCCTTTAACTTAACAAACATTTTATCTCTACCAAAAGTACCAATACCATCTCTTTGAGGAATGAATCTAGTAGACATTCCTATATTTTTAGTTTTCCAATAAATGTGTTATCTTCCTACTTATAGTGTTGTGTCCTCATGCCATTGTACATATCTTGAGTGACTTCCTCCTTCCATTTCTAATTATTTTTTACTTGCAATTTGGTTTAGTATTTTACCTTGAATAAGTCATCACTCTCCACTTTGGAAGAGATACACCTTCATTTATCAATAAATGTCTTGAAAATGTTGATCAAGGACTTATTTTCTTGGAAACACCAAAATTATAGTTCAAATTGATATTATTGAATCACCAATGTCTTTGATATATAATCAAAATTAAATCATCTTTGACAATGGTGCCATAATGTTGGTGCTCAAAGTTTTTGGTTTCCAACTCCTTAAATATAAACCTTTTTTATGAATTCCATGGGTATCAAACTCAAGGTGAGGACCTCCAACTTATGATTAGATAGGGTAACTATGGACTAATGTACTAAGACAGGTAAGACCTTCTTCAATTATAGTCTCTACTAGGGCAAGGGGGTCTTCTCTAAGGTGTTGTATTATATATAGTTGTAAGAAGTGATAATAAATCTTGACACAAACTATACTCAACATGTATCACACCCCTATTGTATGTAACTAAGTGTTTTTATGTTCATTTGATAATGGTAGTCTTTGCACCTTCATAAAGAAAATAAAATATGATACAAAGTGTCTAAGAATGTGACTTTGATAACCCTTAGTGGTCTTATTGACATCTAGAAATGGTGCTGAGTGAAATTGAAACAACACAATATGGAATATAAGTTTAAAATTAATTGTTTTGAATGTGTTAGTGTGATGGGAGATTGAGAATGAAGTAGATGGGTGCCTGATCCAATTAGGTCAATAGATTCTAATTTATTCATACACCAAAGGATGCAATAACTAGAATCCAATTTATGATACCACAACAAAGATATCATTATAGACTATACATTTTCAAGTTCCACATTCATAAGCCAGTCTCTATGCATCCAAGAAAATAAATAAATTAAATTTATAGAAAATATAAATGAACATGCTTAGTTATCAATGAATAAAACTAGATATTCCTTGTATTAACCTAAAAGAAAGATTAACAATTCACAATAAAAACAAGGGAATGGTATGTTATGAGTAAAGGCATTTTTCCATTTTAATAAACCAATAAAAGGTTGGCATGCAACCATTACTGCAAATAAGAAGTAATTTCATGTAATATGCATTAAATTCCAACAAGACCTTACATTTCAAGCATTGATGAACAAAGCATCAATCACTAAGGTAAAAAATAGGTTTATGGAGTTACAAATAGCTACCGTTAATTGTTTTACCATAACTTCTAGAATAAATTAGACATGTAACCCCCTAATGTATATTCAATAAAGTTATTTATTAACTACATATTCTCAATAAATAAATGGTGATTGGTCGGGTTCTTACCCAAAAACTAAATAAATGGTAAATGATGGCGATTATGCTATGAAGATGAATTATGTGATTAGGTAATTATATATTGCAAGTTAACCTTAAAATAAATCATAAAGAGGAATTTTTAACAAAGGCCTCAATTATACCTAGGAGTAGGATAATAAACTTTTTCCATGAAAAAGTGAAATAAAACCAAAACAAAACCAAACATAAACATGAAGACCTAAACTAAAGAAAACATACACAAGTTTTCATAGGCATAACAAAATTTCTTCAAATATATCAACATAGATAATGAACATTATGAATTGTAACTTAAAAGGAAAAAATACCATACCTATATGAATAAAATCAAAGCATTAAAGATAATTGGAACTCAAAAAGGGAGGTCCTCAATTCAAAAGGAATTGGGATGTATTATAGAGGAAACAATAAATTTGATCCCCCAAAAAGTGAAGTCAAGTTAAGTTCTTGTTAGCATTTTAATAAGAATGGAGGAGACTCCATCGAGGGTTTGATTTAAGCATAAGAGGTTCAATCTAAAGGGGGTTTGATTTAACCCCTGGGCTCAAATCAAATCCCTCATACATTTTAATAAAAATATGATTTCAAGAATAATTTAAGGTGGTAGAAAAGTGGACTACGGGACATAATGTCATGATCTCACCCAATGATTAGTCCTACAAAAGATGGTTGATGGAAAATGGTTTTATATTTTATGGAGCTTGATATGTTGAGCATCAAAGTTAAGTTCCATGTTCTTTTCATATATGATTTTGGGTCACCCACAATAATGTGTTACACGTTTTGGCCAAACTTGACATTGAAATCAACATTTTTAGAAAAAACTTCACTTTCTGACACCTATAGTAGGTAAACTGTTAGGAATTTGAAAATGATGTAAATAATGATTTGTGAGATTTTTTCTTAGATTTTAATTGTATTTAAACAATTTTTATTTTTATTTGTGTCTCCTTTGATAACTAGTTTTTAATAGTAAACAACATTTTAAAAAGTGGTGTGTACTTCGGCTCGCATAACTTTTTTTCTACAAAGGATAAAATTTTGATTCTTTTGAATTTAGGTTCGTAACACTAGTATCTAGTGCTTTCATTTCGTTTCATAATATTTTGTTGAATATTTGCATTTTAATTAAGTTTTGAAGTCAAACCAATTATAATTTAGACATAGGTGCACTTAGATTCGCATAAAATTTTTTGGTATGGATTGAAATTCTTTTTTTTTTTTTTGAATGAGGAAATCAATACCTAGTGCATATATATTTTTCAAAAAAAATTCCTCAAATTTAATATTTTTCCATAATGAGTTTTCACTGAACTTGTTGTTCGATGAAAAACCTTTGTTTAGTAAAACTAAAAAAATAAAATAAAAAATAAAAACAAAATATATTAAATTTATAGTTGTTGGAAAACACGTTTCAAGCACTACAGTCCTCCAACTTGGTTTATCAAGTTGACTCCAATTGCACCTCCTTCTTGGGCTTTCATAGTCAAAAAAATGCATAAAATTTGAAATGGTGGAGGGGAAGGTGAAAAAAGGGGAGTTCATTCAAACCTTTGAAGGGTGTTCATTCGAACACCCCTCATTAGAAGTGGGGTTTGATTGAACACCCCCTATATGGTGTAAGTGGGGGTTCATTAGAGGTGGGGGGGTGTTTAGTAGAAGGGGGGGTTCATTCGAAGGGTGGGTTCATTAGAAGGGGAGGTCCATTTGAACTCCTTCATTAGAAGGGGTAAGCCATTTTAAATTTTTTAATGGGAATTTCTATCTTTTTAGATAGACTCTCTATGGCTAAGATGTTCACCAAGTTGGATTTTAAATTAGGATATCACCAAGTTTGAGTCAAGATGGAATATATTCCCAAAATGGTGTTTTGGACACATGAATTGGTCAATATGAGTTCTTGGTGATGCCTTTTGTGTTGAGTAATGCTTCATCTACCTTTTAGAGTCTAATAAATTAGGCATTCAAAGGCTACCTTTGCATATTTTCTTGGTATTTTTCAGTGATATTCACATTTAAATTCACACTTAGGCTAATCAGATCTAGCATGTGGATCTTTCTCTCCAAATTTTGGAGGATCATTCCCTTTTTTCCAAGCACTTTAAGTGTGTAAGAGGTGGATTATTTGGGATGCATTGTTTCATAGGATAGAACAAGAGTGGATCCCTAAAATATTATAGCCATGTAAGATTAGACCGAACCAAAATCAATAAAAAGTATTATAAGTTTCTTAAGCTTAATCAAGTACTATAAAAAACTCATGATGGTAAAATTATAGGACCTCTCACAACATTATCAAAAAATAATTCTTTTGTTTGGTGTGGAAAAGCATAAATGACTTTCCATTTCCTCAAAGTTGCTATGTGATCCATAATAGTTTTTGCAATGCCTGATTAGCAATTTAACCATTTGTCTTGAAGTGATTCTTCTAAGACATGTATGGGTGTTGTATTGATCCAAGAGTGGTAAAGACTTTCTTTCACCAACAAGCAATTAATAAGAAAAAATTTAGCCAAATCCACTTATGAAAAAAGAGATGATGGTCATTCAACAATGAAACTTATACCTATTAAGCCACAAATTTTAAAACAAAGCTAATCTTAATAGCCTTAATTTTTTTTTAGAGCAACTTGGGTATCCTCAAACATGTGAAATCGGTAACAATATAAGTGGTGGTTGTTACACTTTTTTGTGAGTATGAAGAGGAAGGTTCACTATTTTGTCTCTCGATTCTAGTACCCACCTAGAAGGCAACAATTTGTATAGAATAAAAATCAATACCAAAACTTAGAATATTATTTTACAATTAGAATAAGATCCTCAATTGGCACTAGGGTTTATGCCATTGGTACAAGTGTATAAATACCATGGACAAATTTATTTGTATAAAAAGTCACAACTCAGGCATTAGTTCTACTCATCAAACTCTATTCATACCCCACAATAGATCACTTAGGCTTCTTGAAGACATATCACTACCTCAACTATAATTTCTTCTAAGACAACCTTAAATAGGATTTCAATTTTTTTTGGTGAGGTGTGAAGTGTGTCAATACAATAAAGAAAAGGCAATTAAAATATCGAGATCACTACAACTCCATATTCCAAACAAAACTTGGTAAGATATTTTCATAGATTTTTCTTATGTGGCTTCCTAAGGCCAGTGGTAAACATGTTTTGTTGATTGTTGACCATCTAACCAAGTATGCTCATTTTTGTTCCCTTGTGCTACCCTTACACCATAGTAGTCATGGAACAACCATTCTTGAACAAAATCTTCAAGCTTCATGGTATGTTATACTCCATTATAAGTGATCATGATTTGTCCTTCATAAAAAGCTTATGGCAAGACTTATTTAAGTTACACGACACTCAATTATTAGACTTAAGTATAATGTATCATCCTTAGAATAATGACTAAACACAAGTTGATAGTAAATGCTTACAAACTTGACATATTTCAACAAGGGAAATAGGTGTGGTAGTTTGTACTAATAGAATGGTGGTATAATACCACTTATCATAATGCTTCCAAGATAGTTTAAGTTTTTCAAGATTTCACAACATCAATGACTTTGAATTTCATAGTTAGAGAAATCTCTCATGTTTCTTAAGGCTAATTTTTAATAGGCACAAAACCATATGAAGCAATAAATAGATCAATATTGGTCTTAGCATAGTTTTGAAGTGAAGTTGACTATGACTTTCTATCATTATAGGCTTACAAGTTGTCCTCCTTGCACAAAAAGTAGGTCATAATTTGTCAAGTTTAAAATTTTATGGCCCTTATTGAGTGGTGCAACACATGGAGAAAGTGGCATATAAAGTCACACTCCCTCCTCACTAATGATCCATCTAGCTTTTCATGTCTCCTTCCCTAGGAGAGTTATTAAGAAAGACACACAAATGTTGACACAATGTCTAGTAATAGATGAGGATTGCTCCATCTTTTTGAAACCAAAGGTAGTTTTAGATAAGTGTGTAATGCAACTTTGTAATGGTTTCATTAATAAGGTTTTGGTACAACAGAAGGAATGCAAACTAAAGATGCCACAAGAGAGAAAACCAACATTCTATCAAAGTTTCCTTGTATCAAGCTTTGAGGATAGTTTCTTTAAAGGGGGATGCAATGTTATGAGGCCTAGTTCTGATATATGTGTTAGCATTGTAGTGTAGGAAATTGTATACCTTTACAATTTCACACAATGTTTGCATCCCCTTAATTAATTAGACTTAATTAAGCTTCTAATTGACCAAATTATGCATTCCAAAGCCTTATTACTCTTATTTTTTGAAAGGGAAACCTACATTAAACAATTACCAACATTAATTAAATCACCTTGGAAATTGAATGTCCTAGACTTAGGTTCTACGACCCATTTTCCCAAGGGTGAATGGATCCCCTTTAAATCCTAGGACCCAAATTTTAATATGTTTTTGTGGGAATTTTAATGATTCAAATTCAAGTTTCAAGTGTTGGCTTTTAGAAGATCTATTTTTTGGGCAATTAGATAAAAACCTATAAATACATAATTATTTTATCAATTCAAATCATCTAGCATTAAGGAAACCTTCACATGAGCAAATATTATTGTTAAGAGCATTGAAGAGCAGATTTATCAATCATATACAACAGCAATCAAGATCATATCATCATGTCAAAGTTTAGGTGTGTTCATGTCATATTTTTGAGCTAACATTGTGATGTAGATTTTAAGTATTCAAGCAAGCATTCAAACATCAATCAATCATGCCAATTCATGCAAGATCCAAGCCTTAGAGTGATGTTTTTGACTTTAGTCCTCTAAGGGAAACCATTAAGGGTTTGGTGAGGTGTAACAAGATTTGTTCATTCATCAAATTCCTTCCATTTTGTCATTATTTCATTATCAAGGTTTAATTACCAAAGATGGGGTTTGACTAAGGAAAACCCCCATTCACCCCAAACAAACATTTTTGTTTCTCTCTTTGTATGTGCAGATTTACAAATGAAGGAATAAAAGTTAATCAAAGGAGCAATTTTGCAAAATTACATAAGTTGTCATCATTGTTATCAAGCTACGAAAACTCACCTACAAGTTTCATTTTCGGCTTTCTGATAGTCAAACCTAGAGAAATCAGGAGCTTAGATCCAGGATAAGAGGACTGCAAAAACTAATTTTGGACACCCTACCTAGGACCCATTCGCCCAAGGGCGAACCAGTCCTGCTACAAGCCCTGAAACCCACTTTTTATCATAGATGCACACTATCAGGCCCTTCTCAGATCTGCCTACAAATTGTCATTTATGTTTATGTTATTATAAAACTTCGCATTTCAAGTGTTAGGTTATATAATTTATTTAATTAATGCACTTTAAATCATTCCAAAACATTTAAAATCAATCATTTTTGTCTTAAGAAAGAAGAGATCCAAGGTCCAAAATAGGGTTGACTCACCTCAAGGTTGAAAGACAATCCAATCCCTTTATGATTTTCTCTCTTTCTAATGAAATTGGGGAAAGGTGTGTTTGAATCCTAGGCCATTTCATTATTCCACATTGATTGAATTCATTCCCCCTTTTCCCAACATTTCAAGTATTAGATAATACTGGCTTTGGAGCATATCCTTCATAAGTAACCACATACATTAAATTAGAATAAATTTACTATTTCATATGTATGGGGTAGCAATAGTTGTGTTTAGTTAAGACTATATATTGTATTTGTCTCACATATATGGGGTAGATGTCTTCAGGTAGACTCTCTATATTGTAATGACTTCATTCATTTTGACAAAAAAATATAGCCCCCTTTTCTTTATAGTTCATAATTGACATTGATTGAGCTACGATTCTTATGCATTTCCTTTCATTCCCATCAATCTCCACTTTTGTATACTTAGCTTGTTTGATCTTTTTTATTGCACCATGTTTATTATGTTCTTATAGTTTGATCTTTGTTCTTGTGTACATGATTCCTTTTCCATCATCGATTTTTCATACATCTTCATTATTCTTGCATACTTTTTAATGCCTCTTTTATATTTGTGACATTTACTATTGCACACCTCACATTATTTGACTTCCTCATGTAGCTTGACATTTATTTATACATGCCACTACTTTTTTTATTAGAATAAAAAATAAACTTTTTTATAACATGAATACATAAAAGACTATCAAGCCACTACTTATTAAACTCTCCTTGAAAAAACAAATATTATACCATTTATCCTACACAATTCAATTTTATTCAAATAACTTACCACTACGATACTACCTCACATGTAATTTATCATTTTGTATTTCCAACATGATATTGTACAATAACTTTCCTATTCCATCTTTTATAAACATATCTTGTACTTCTTCAATCATATTGTTGACATGCTCATCTTACACAATACTATATTTATATTTATCTTATATGATAACATATGGTACATGAAAGATCATTTCACCTAATCAATAAAAAGCAAAGGTTGCCCTATCAATTAGTGAGAAAAAACACTTCAAAAGATAAGTTTCATGAGTATAATATATATTATATATATTCTTATCTTGCTTCCCAAGTTTAGTATACGTCATGTACTTTTAAGGGCTAAGAAGTAAGTATGAGTTGTCATGCTTCTTTTGTGACCGTCTGGCTGCCTTCCCAGCACTGAAACACACTTTGGGATGTTCTTGTTTTCTTAAATTATTTGCACAAGTAGGGGAGAGGACCCAATAGTTGTGCACCCTAACTTCGCGCTTCTCAAAATCCTACATGGGAATTTCAAATCACTCCAATTTTTTTTACAGCAGTTTACATGGCAAGTCTCTTGCTTATAACTTTCGTTTCAAGGCCACATCATCAAATATGATGCCACATCAGCATGCTTTTTGTCAAGGTGTCCAAAAAGGCCCAAAAAAAAATGCTACCAATACTTGTGCATTCACATCATGGGTAGTTGAACGCTGATGTGGCATCACATGATTGGTTGCTTTTCAGATCAAAGGAATACATTTTGTTTGAGTTAGAGTAGTCATGTCACAACTATTAGACATTAGATAAACAACTACTATCACAACTATTGAAACATGCTCAACTATTGGGTCCTCTCCCCTAACATTCTTCCCCTAAACTATCTTAAACTAATGGCAAAATAACCTCTACTCGTCAGACTCGTACTTGGATCTCTTTCAGTCCACAGCCCACAAAGCTCTACTTCTACGACTCATAGATTATTCTGATGATGATGATGATGACGACAATGACGATTCTTCCTCCTCTTCATTTATAGAAGAGTCAATTACATTCTCACTTCCTTCCACTGGTAATTCCTGCATCTAGAGCATCAATAACAGCCTTAATTGCATAATCAGGATCAGATTTATTCTGAAAAAGAATTTCACATATATCTGCAGGAGTCAGGCGCCCTCCGAATTTCATCTTCTCTTCTACAGACCTAAATAGCAAGTGATCCCCCAAATCCAAGTAATTATAAACCAATTGTTTAAAGGCCTCAAATTCACAGTAAGACAGAAGAATATGCATATCCATTCGACCACTTCTGAGCAGCGCAGGGTCAAGTCGGTCCTTGTGATTGGTCGTAAAAATCATGATTCTCTCTTCGCCGCAGCTGGACCAAAGCCCGTCTGCAAAATTCAGCAAACCAGAAAGAGTGATGGTAGAACTTTGCCGTTCAGCGTCTATGTAATCGTCCTTGTGAGATTCAGAGGGGGCCCTGCACACTGCCCTGGTGGGTAAATCGGCAGCGCAGTCGATGTCCTCGATGACGATAACAGATTTGCTTGAGGTTTTGAGCAGGAGCTTACGGAGAGCGGAATTGTCCGAAACCATGGTGAGCTCCAGATCGTAAACGTCGTAGTTCATATAATTGGCGATGGCGGCGATGAGGCTAGACTTGCCTGTACCAGGAGGGCCGTACAGAAGATAACCTCGCTTCCACGCGCGCCCCGTCCTGCGGTAAAACTCTCTGCTCTGCAGAAAAGAGTCGAGGTCCTGCTTAATCTTGTGTTTAGCGAGGGTTGGAGGGCCAGGGTTTCGAAGGTGGATGAATGCGTGAACGCCACCGAGCTCCATTTTGCACGGCCCTCTCTATTGTCGTTGGTGAAGAGCTCCCTCTCCTCGCTGCGCCTCTGCAGGTCATCTGCAAACCCTGAGATATGGTCGATGTAGGATGATAAAACCCTCGCCTTCTCTTTGTTGGAAATTCTCAAGACATACTTTCTTTTGGTTCTTCTGTCGTTTCTGTCTCTTCTCTCTTTCTTTTCATCGCTGTTGACAAAATGCGTCCACCATATTTGGGCTCCCTGGAACTCATCTGTGACTGTGTGTTGAGAGAGCAGGTTAAAGACCGGCTTGTTGTTGCTGCTGCGCCGCGTGATGGACACTCTGGAGGCGTTTGCTGTCGCACCAAGGCTGCTCAGATACACTCCCACAGAACGGTATATTTCATTGGAAGAGCTGAATTGGGAATCTTCTAATTCAGGGATTTCTATGTTAGAGTATGCACTTGAATTGTCTCGGTACGAGTTCCACAGCGTGTAAAGTTGTTGAAGGAGGTCGGGCAGCCTCTTGGATTGCAGTGACATGAGACCCATCATCGACCACAACATCGTCTTGTCCGACTCCATCTCTGCAACAAAGATTACCTGGCTGCGATGGTTTCTGGGGTAAGGAAGGCTACCTAGGTATAAGTATAAAACCTAGTCAAGATGGACAATTTAATAGTTTAAATTCGGCGCCGCCAAGGGTTTATTTATTAGAAATAATTTTACGCAGATCGATGGCCTAAATTTCACGGGAAGGATGCAAGACTATTGAATGCATCCTCGCTGTGCAGGTGTTATCTGACGTTCTCAGATAACTCAGGGTTTGGAAGACACGGTTTTAAACAGCGTTCTCAAGGGCTCGTCGATCTAAACGTTTAAACAAGTGTCCTGCTCTACCCAGGTAAGACCGGCTATTCCTGAAGTTCTACCGTTATAATTTTTTATTTATTTTTACATGATAAATATGATCTAATTGTACAATTTTCGTTAAAATATATGAAAGAAATTTTTGTTAGACACCATGTTATAATAAATATATTTTTAATTTTATTGTGAAATGAAATTAATTATTAGATTTATTATTTTGTAAGAAATGTATGTAATGTAAATGAAATATAAATTAGATAATAGAAATTACAATTAACATACAAGATGTATATACTATGATACAAAGCGTACATTTGGTAAATGAAATGTTTTTGTGACTTTGTGTCGTGTAAGGTGGATTTTAGGGTTTGATTTATCAACCATGAAATTGGGATGGATTTAAATACAAAGATGCCCAATGGATAAAGAGAGAGTGTGGAGAGAGAGAGAGAGAGAGTGCGGATAGGGTGGCAAAGGGCGGGGGGGAGACAGAGATATATAGAGAGGTAGAGAGATAAAGATGGAGTGGGAGAGAGGGTGGAGAGAGAGGAGGGGAATTGGAAGAGAGATGGAGAAAAGATAGGCAGAGGAGAGAGAGAGGGGTGTAGATTGATATTGGCCCAAATTGGAGAGAGAGAGAGAGAGGCGAAGAGAGATGGAGAGGGATAAAAGAGTGAGATCAACAAAGTGAGATAGAGAGAAATAAAGAGGAAGGGAGAGGGATATATATCTTATCTCTATGTGTGTCTATATATATAGAGAGCGAGAGATTAACAAAAAATAGAGATAAAGGAAGGAGAGATAGATATGATAGAGAGGAAGGAAAGAGATGGAGAGGGAGAGACAAAGAGGATAGTGAGATGGAGAAAGAAAGGGAGATAGAGAGAGGAACAAAGAAAAGGGGGTATAGAGAGAGGTGACAAAGAGAGGGAAAGTAGAGAATGGGGGATAGAAAGAGATAAAGTGATAGAGGAAGAGAGAAGAATAGAGATGGAGATTGATAGAGACAGAGGAGAGAAAGGGAGAGAGAGAGAGATGGGGAGGCAAGGAGAGATAGATGAGAGAGGGAAGGAGAAAGAGATAAAAAGAGAGGAGAGCGACACATAGAGAGGGGGAGAGAGAGGGGGGAGAGGGACAAATAGATAAACAGATGGAGAGAGAGAGCTGGAGAGAGACAACGAGAGATAAAGAGATATATAGAGAGGTAGAGAAAGATAAAGGGAGAGAGTAGGGGGAGAGAGATATATAAAGGAAGATTGATAGTGAGAAGAATAGAGAAAGAAACATAGATCAAAGTGTGGGAGCAAAACCCATTATAGATTAAAGAGGGAAAGTAAATGAAGAAAACTGAAAGGGAGAGATAGAGTGATATAAAGACAATTGTATAGAGAGATGGAGATCATTGATGGAGCATGAGAGAGATGTAGGGATAATAGATAATTAATGGAAAGAGAGAGAAAATAGAGGATTTTGGTGAGCCATTTCATGCCAATAATCCATATAGATAATAGATATAAATAGAAAGAGAGATAGAGTATAGAGAGACTCACTTTCAATCATTCATTTTGTCTTCATAGGGACTAAGTCATTTGCATAAGGATCACATAATTTACCTTTAAGACCTCTTTGATATACCGATTGCACACTAAAGTGTGATTGCCAATTTACTTATATAGTCTTTCTTTTAATATAAATCATTAGATCATGTGACTTAATTATTAGAATATCTTATATTAAAAATAATATCCAATTATGGAATGAACTATAATAGTAAGAAAGACACCATATACAAGTTAATAGACTAAGGCTTATGCATAAATTATATGCAAGTGACTTCATCTTTATGTTATGGAAAGTGTATAGATTAACTAATTGATTATACAAGTTACTTAAGAGAAGAAAATCTTTTGTTTTTATTATTGATATTATTTTACATGGATGTTGTAAAATTAAATTTGTAGCACTTAATTTATTTCTTTTGGTGTAATAGATGAACATAATCATGAAACATCATTCTTATCCTCTAAATCACTTACTTTTAAAAAATACTAGTTCTTGTGTTTTGATCTTTCTTACAATAACTTGTTTTAATAATAAAAACATAGAGAGTGTGCATTGGAAATGAAATAAAGAGTACAATATTTTATATAAATCATAAAATCATATTTCAAAATAACACAAGCCTCTTTAAGGGGGCAATCTTCTTTAAGCAATGCTCACAAAAAAAATATTCAATGAATGATCTTTACTCTTACCCAAGCCCTCTATTTAAAAAATTATATTGGAGAGAACTAGCACTTCTTATAAATGTAGGAAATTATATTTAGCTAAGGGGATGACTTACAAAGATTTACCCTTAAAGGTTGAGATGAGAAA